>JABMDO010000723.1:0-22166 GCA_014851415.1 Cnaphalocrocis medinalis | reverse complement strand
ATAAATTTATCAACATCTAATAATTTTGCCAGTTTCATCTACTCTTACTACTCGATTCAGCTTTACTTTTATAATTTGTTACGACGTCAGTTGTCAAAATTGTGAATTAAAAAATCTGGACAACGCTAGATATACCTGGCGGCACGAAAGTATAGCGATGACCGTTATTTTGCGCACTTGTAAAAAAGAAGACTTCTATTAAAATTGGTTTCTACGCACTCAAGGTCAAAACTACAGCTTCTTGCCGTAGACTATAGAACAAAGTGATAATATATGGGTTAAGTACTCGTTTCCTAATGAGATATGGAACTCTAAATTTACTCAGCTGCAAGCACAAAACTATGCTTAAATGGAAGTCAACGAAGAGGTATAATTAGAAACATACGACACTCGTATTATCTACCTTGTCAAGCAATTCACTCTACCGTTTACGAACGAGACTTAATTGAATGGCTGGCTGGGAATCAGGGTTTTAAATCAAATGACGGTGCTAATACATCTTTTACGGCAAATAAAGCGGTGTTGACAGAAACAAAATCAGGGAAAATCGAGTTAACGCGCCGGCTAGCTAATTTCGATAAAATCTGACGTTTGATTGAATGAAGTTTGTTGAATAGTGTTGCCACTGTTGCCAGTGTCTGTCTCGCGTTCTCCCCATAATTTGAATGACGAGATGTCATCTCCCCAAAAACATCATTATAATAAATTGTTTTATAGCAATCCAGCGTGCACCAATTTGTCCCCCCACGACTGCAAAAAAGACCTTAAAGGGGCAGTCAACACCTAGCATCAGTAGTTTAATGAAGCCACAGAGAAATGTGTAGTTGAAAGACAGCTAGCTTTTAATTTTTGGATTGTTTGGATTAGACTGACTTTTTTTTACAAAATATTTGCATACCGACGAGAGAGGTGAAGCACGATTTTTCTAATTGAATTTATTTAACATCTAATAATTATGCAACCATATTTTAAGCAAATAAATGATTTCTGATTTACTTATCTCTCTCTCTATGATGTAAACAACAGTGGCGCCATAATAGGGTATTCGACTAATCTCGATACCTATAGTAAAAAATATTGATACTTTACCAAAATATTTGTAAATAAGAACCAATAGCCAACATTTTTAGTTTAAAATAGGTATAACGTCTAGCTGGTTTTGTGAGCATTCAAAGTTTCGTGGGCAAGTCCATTTTTAAAGTATAAAAATAAAAAGAAAAAAATTATAAATCATTGCACTACCTATACATTTTACACCAACTTTTATTATAAAATCATTTACTTAAACGAAACATATTTTGATATAGCTACCAAACAAAATTTACTAGACGCGCATACAAGATATAGCTACGTCACCCGAAAGTAGCCATTTGTATAGAGCGTTTTTGGGCTTGCCCAAAATAGTTGTGATATCTTGGATAAGTCAAATCAGACTTCATTCTGTTAATTCTTTCAACAATGTTTCTTTAAGGGACTTTTGATTAAACACGTCATTAAAAAAATTTAGTCATCCTACCTGCTGCTTTATGGATTGTCTATTATAATCTTAAATTTTACCCCTAAAAATGGGTAAATTACTAACTGTAGACAACAGTTCAATGAAAGCATGCATGGTTATTGACTCTATGGAATTTTCTAGATGTCACTTTATCTTCCATCTCTGTCTGTTTCACCATCTGCAACGTTTCGTTTTACGTAAAAGATGAACCGAAGCACTGTGCGCGAAAACGACGACGCCCAGCGCCATCTATTGGTACTGTAAATGCTCAACAAAGGACATTTTAATTTGATTTGTGTAAAAAAATACCTATGTCCATGAGATAAATACTCAGGGTTTTAGCAACCCGTAACAGGGAGTAGATAAGTCAAGAAGTGAAAAGCGCGGGAAACGTCGGGCGAAGTTGACGACTTTTTCGGGATTTTTATAATTTTTGTATTTATTGGATCAGATAAGTAGTATTAGTGTGTAAAAGTGTGTATTTATTGTGTATTTATTATTATCGTAGTGTTATTTATACGGATATTCATCTGGTAAGTCATATCTGTATTTTTTCATGAACGAGCCTGAGGACCCGGGGGGAACTATCCCCCCGGCGTCGAACTTTGTCACGATTTCTGTTTCTCATGGTAAATCCGACATGGATACTGATGGTTCATTTAGGGATACTGACGGATCTGAACATAATATCAAACGCAAGCGTACATCTGCGCGTAGAATATGCAAGCATTGCAACAAAAAGAAAAGGAAAAATCACAAGTCATCTATTGTTGATTTTACTCCAAGCGATTGTCAATGTGAACTTCACGACTTAAATAATAAAATAAGGGAGTCTACAGACAAAACCAACTCAGATTCTACTACTCCACATTCATCTCAAACAACAGACACTTCACGTTCTTTTACTACAAGCAGACCCTTTTATTTGGCTACTGATTTGGCTCCTTTTACCATACATATACAAAAGGAACAAATAACTCCTAATGAGAATGTTCGCTTACACCCCATTGCATTTGGACATTTCTTAAAAAAGAACGGTTTCAAAAATATTATTAACGGTAGTCTGAAAAGAATTGGTAGAAATCGAATTTCTGTAGCATTTTCCAAATTTGAGGATGCCAACTCATTCCTTCTAGATAAGAAACTCTCCCTAAATCATTATAAAGCTTTTATCCCTGTCTTTAATGTCACTCGGATGGGTGTCATTAGAGGAGTTCCTGTAGAATGGAGTGATGAGGAAGTTATGGATAATATAACAGTACCAATTGGTGTTGGAAAAATACTTAAAGTTCGTCGTCTTAAACGGAAAAATCTCACTAGTGACAAAGTTGATTTCGTACCAATTGAAACTGTTGTGTTAACTTTTGACGGCACATCTCTACCAACAAGAGTTTATTTATGTTATAATGCATTACCGGTTCAATTGTACATATATCCAACTATTCAGTGTTTCCAATGTTGCCGATATGGACACATCAAAAGCCAGTGTAGGTCACTACCTAGGTGCTTTAAATGTGGTCTTGGCCACACTGGTGAGGGTTGCTCAGTTGATGAGGAGGATGTCACTTGTATCTTGTGCTCTGGATCGCATGTAGCTACTAGCAGAAACTGTCCAGAATTTTCGAGACAAAAAGCAATTAAAGAAACTATGGCTAAGAGCTGTATGACTTATGCCGAAGCACAGAAGTTGCATCCTTCAGTATCAAAACCATATGCAGATGTACTGGCGTCAGAGTCGCAGAATAATTTTAGTACTAACACCAATACTAGAAATCATCGTCCAATTCCTAACTACATACAAACTAATAATTCAGATAAAAAATCTTATAAAAAGACAGTATTTCTTAAGCCCAAAGTGCCCTCATCTCCTGGTAAGGGTTATGACCGGACTGGTCATGAGGCTCTTATTAAGGGATATAGTTCACCCATATCTCCAAGTAAAAGCATACTTATTAACAGTGACTTAAATACTTCTATGTCTAGTATGTCAGTTAAGGAACTAATAATCCAGCTTATAAGCTCTCTTTCCCAAAGTAATTTACTATCACCACCGTCCAACGCAGCCCAAAATATTTATGACCACGATATAGTAAGAAATAGCAGACAAAACGAAACAGCTACAACCAGCTGTAGTGCCGACGGCGGTCCAGTGGAATTGCCGTAGTATCGGCACTAAAAAAACAGATTTAATTTATATAATAAATAAATTTAATCCGTTTATTATAGCCTTGCAGGAAACATGGCTTCGGCCTAATTCCTGCTTTAAAATTCCTGGCTTCTCTTGTATTAGAGAAGACAGGCAGGATAGTTATGCAGGTGTTGCATTACTCATCCAACATACTTTTAATTTTTCTCACATTCCCATTCCTCATCATAATAATGATTATTCAATAGTGGCAGTTCGTGTAAATAACATTTCATTTGTCTCAGTGTACATACCCCATCCTTCATCTTTAATTTATGATGAATTAGAACAAATTCTAAGTTCTATCCCTAGTCCTCTCATTATTATGGGAGATTTTAATGCTCAACATCAGTCTTGGGGAAGTTCTTCATCAAACTACTATGGAAATAGGATTGTAGACTTTTTAAATGATTATAATTTATGTATTTTAAATAACGGCAATCATACTCGACGAACACAACCCCATGAAGGAACTAGTGCTCCTGACCTAAGTTTTTGCTCTCCCAGTCTAGCTTCCTCTCTAACTTGGACTACATTAGATTCAACTTATGGAAGTGACCACTACCCTATACTTATTACTTTCCCAAATATTATTAATAAGCCACCCAATACTCCTCGTGCACCTCGGTTAAAATATCAACTAAATAATGCTGATTGGTTGTCATATAGAGAAAAGGTAGAACAGGGTATTTCATCCTTACCTCATATAAATGAAGGTCAGAATATATGTGCTGAAGCTCTAGCTAAGCTTTTAATAGAAACTGGAGATGAAATTTTTCCTATAAAAAACAACACAAAAGGGAAAATTCCATCACCTCCATGGTGGGATAAAGAATGCTCAGATGCAATTAAGGAAAGAAAAGTAGCTGAAAGAGCTTATATATTAAATTCTACTTTAGAAAATCTTAATATTCTCTCTGAAGTTAGCACCAAAACTAGAAAATTATTTAAACAAAAAAAATGGGATGGTTGGAAAATTTTTTGTCATTCTATATCACCTAATACTCCTCCATCTATTGTCTGGCTTAACATTAGGAAATTTAGATCTGCATTTAAAGAAACAAGACCTTGCAATCTTGATGATCATACAGCAAATAATTTCTTAGATAAACTGGCTCCACCTTTTGTCCCTCTTCCTTTTACTGTTTACGAAACGCCATCCCCTTCTGTCCAACCTGAATTAAACACTCCTTTCACTATGTCTGAACTTAAAGGTGTTCTTAGACATGTTAAAGATTCTGCTCCTGGTATGGATGGAATCCCATATTCTTTTCTGTCTCATTTAAATGATTATAGTCTGTCTTATTATTTATCCGTTATTAATTATATAATGCAATCCAATTCTATTCCACTTGCATGGAAATCACAAGAGGTAATACCAATTTTAAAACCCAATAAACCTACCTCAGAAGCTACCTCATACAGGCCCATTGCCCTTTCTTCAGTTTTAGCTAAAGTAGCTGAACATTTGGTTAAAAATAGATTAGAATGGTTTTTTGAAAGTAAAGGTCTATTAAGTAGTAAACAGTTTGGATTTAGGAAAGGGAGAAGTACTTTTGATAGCTTAGGAATTTTTACTACTGATGTGCGTCTAGCATTTTCATACAATGAATCTTTACTAGCAGCATTTGTAGATATTAATGCAGCATATGATAATGTCGTTGTATCCATATTGAAGGAAAAACTAATAAGATTACAAGTTCCTACAATGTTAGTAAATTTTATAATAAACATGTTATCAGAACGCGTTATAAATGTTGTTAGTGAAGACTCAATAAAATCTAGAGTGGTGTGGAGTGGACTTCCACAAGGCTCTGTGTTGAGCCCTCTTCTTTTTAATATATATACTTTTGATTTAGAAGCGTCTTTTAATAATTCTGTAAATATATTACAATTTGCTGATGACTTAGTTTTGTATATTGCTGGAAAGGATATAGAACTGCTTTGTTCGTCATTAACTTCTTCCCTTAGAACTCTTAAAGTTTGGCTTGATGTCAATGGATTAAATTTATCGGTACCTAAAAGCACAGTGGTTCTTTTTTCCCGTATGAGATGCCCACCTCCGATTTCTGTCTACTTTGATGGTTTGAACATTCCAGTTAAAAAGGAAGTAAAATTTTTGGGAATTATTTTAGACTGTAAATTGTCAGGCCTTCCACATTGCTACTATATTAGTGCAAAGTGTGAGCGTGTTTTGAATATTTTAAGATGTCTTACTGGAGTTTGGTGGGGATCTCATCCTTTCAATCTGAAACTTTTGTATAATGCACTCGTCCGAAGTATCCTTGATTACGGAACTTTTTTCCTTGGACCAAGCAGTGTTGTTGGACTACATAAATTGGATGCAATTCAATTTAAAGCACTCCGAATTATTACTGGTGCAATGAGATCATCTCCTACTAACGCTCTACAAGTTGAGTGCGGTGAACCACCATTAAATTTAAGGCGGCAATATCTGTGTGATAGATTCATATTTCGAACTCTTCAGATCTGCAATCATCCTCTTTATACTAAATTACAGCAATTATCAGATCTGGTCGATTCTTCCCCTTATTGGTCACATAAAACACCACCGTCTCCTGTTATAAGTTTCCGTAAATTCTTATCTTTCGAAGCTCCAACGCATAGAAGTTCCTACCTCCCTATTTTTTCTATCAATTTTGAGGCCCTAATTCTGACTCCAGATGTTAACTTACAGTTAAATATCCCTAAAAATCCCAAGTACAGTAACAATAAATTTAATGAAATTGTGGACCGAAATTGGCAAGGTTGGCACTATATATTTTGTGACGCTTCAAAACATTCTCTTGATACAAATGTTGGTGTTGGTGTATATCATGTACAATATAATATAACACAAAAAATCAAACTTCCTCCAGAATCAACGGTATTTACAGGGGAATGTTTCGGTTTATTAAAATCCATTGAATATGTTTTATTATTTAAACTCAATAATTCGGTAGTATTTACAGATTCTAGAAGCGCTTTAGAAGCTATATGTAAATTCCCTTTTCACAAGTCAAATCGTTATTTTCCAATTGTCTTTGAATGTAGAAAACTGCTATATGAATGCTCTTTAAAAGGCTTCCATATAGCTTTTGGATGGGTGCCTAGTCATTGTGGCATCCTGGGGAATGAAAAAGCGGACAGACTGGCAAATGATGCCATTTCCTCAGGCGACATATTCCCATATAAAAACTTTTGCCATGACCTAGTTTCCCTGACCAAGAGCTTCCTATGGAAGACATGGCAGGAACACTGGGATCACAGTAGTCAAATAAAAGGTCAAAACTATTATAAAATACAGCCTATCATCCCAGCTATACCATGGTTCCATAAGTGTTTCTTAGATAAACAGTCCACATCAATCATTACTCGCATGAGGTTGGGTCATGTATGCACTCCCGAACATCTGGCAAAACTTAAAATTGTACCATCGAACATGTGCGAATGCGGTACCGATGTAGGTACACTAAATCACCTTTTCTTTGCTTGCCCTATCCATGACCACACTCCTTTTTTCGAAAGTTTAGTTTCCCTCCGTATCCCTCTCCCTTCATCCATTCATCTTTTATTATCGTTAAATAATATTGACGTCTATTATATTCTATGTATGTTCATTAGAAATAACAATATCAAAATATAATTCATCCATCTTTTCTTGTCATTACATTCTATTTAAATAAACATTTTCTATTTTATTTATTATGATTCTGTTCAAATTTTATAATTTTTGTTCCATTCCTTAAACCTACTGATTCTGATCCAAATCCTTTATTTTCCCTTTTTCCTTCCTTTTTCCATTTTAAACGTTTCCCTAGCTTTAACTCCGTCATTGGCCAATGCACAAGCCGTGCAGCGCCAGAAACAAAAAAAAAAAAAAAAAAAAAAAAAAAAAAAAAAAGTCAAGAAGTAAGAAAAAAATAATAGGTACACCTAGTTAATTTAACGCAGTCAAAGCGCAGTAGTTAGAGCGCCGGTTAAGACGCAAGGGTCGCGGGTTCAATTCTCGCCCCAATACATGAACCAGTTATTATTGTTGGGTCTGGGTGTTTGTGGTTCCTTCGTTATTTCTGCTTTCCATAGCACAAGGTAAAAAGGTTAGTTTCATTCTAGGACAATGTATGTGATATTGCTTCAATTTATGGATTAAATACTAACTTCAAAGAAATGGGTCAGTTTCTGGTTATGTAAATAAAAATCTTATTTTTTTAAATTAAGTACTTTATCATATCAGTCTTCTCAATACATACTTACATACCTTGAATATTAAAATTTTATTCACTACAAATGAAGTAACTACAGAGTAACAATACTGTATTACACAAAAAAACCTAATCTATAACAATTTTCTACTAGGATTTTTAAAACTTTCTTACTTCTACATGATCACAATACATTAATCTGGTTGCAGTGGTCCAGGTCTGATTCAGACAACTGACATGCATCAACTATAATATCCTTTCAAAATAAAATACATGTTATAATGTGTCCAGAAAGTCATGACAATGGACTTTTAAGGAACTAACAGAGAAATAATCAATGTTCTTCATGTAACATAGTAATGGTCAACCATACAGGTGATGGCGCCATCATGATTTTCTTGATGAATTACATCCTAGGAAACTTCCTAACTAAACACTCACACGAATGGTCACTCATGGCAAAGAGTGACCATTTCCCACCCTGACCCCTCATAAAAATGTACAGTCAGCCACATGTAGGTTGAGAAACTGAAATCTATCAAAACTTATTCTAATCTGCACCCACATTCTATTCAAAAGCAATTGAAGTTAGTTATTATAATAAACCAACTTTTGTCTATAATACTATTATAAATTTTCCTATTTTTTATTACTTGTCAAAGACATTTAGACCCAAATGCCTATGAGGTACTTATAACATGTCTTTTGGTACAGATGGACACCACTTTATTCAAGAGTAATAAATACTGGAATTAATTAACCAGTCAGCTTTCAAATTGAGCTGTCTTTATGTATGTGTATTACAAAACGTAATGATTGCCTATGCTACAAATTCAAACATACAATTCCAACAAGAGAAGACCACATCAAATGTAATAAGTACTATGAAGAAGATATTAACAATAGTAAAAACTTTAGAGATCTACAATAGGACAATATAAATAAATGCCAAGAGTACCAGCAAGTAAGAGTAAATTGTTTTTGTAAAAACAGCTGCCATTTATATATAGTCTATGTTTATAGTGTAAATTTTGATAACTGGAATAGTTTAACATGAGGACTGAACTATTTAAAACAATTGCTTATACACTTATCAACATAAAGTCTATAGTGTCTGGATGAACTCTGGGACAGCAATTTGTCTTTGGGCCCTTGGAGCCACTCATCTGAGCCATCACAACAGTCGCAAATGCCATCGTTGACTTTCCCTGACCACACTTGGTTGTATGCTACCTGCTTCCCAGGGTACTGTGTGTCACAGTAAAATGTCCCATTTGCACATGCATTTGTGCTTGGTTCATCAGTCGCATCTTCACAATCACAGAAATCATCGTTTAGAAATTCGAACGGTATCCTTTGCTCAGAGTTCAAACATTTGAATTGTTTCTTTTCATCAGGCCGGTATTTTGGCATCATTGAATAATGAACGCCACGTATAATGCCGTTCTCATTGATGAATCGATCCGCTTCCGAGCGAATGTGCTCTTTTATATCCTTTATTTTAGAGTGGTCGAGAACTGGAATTATCTTGTTGCCGTCGGCTGTTTCCGAAGTTATTGTCAAGAAAAAGTACATCTGATACAGGATAAAACTTACAACCATACAAATAGTCAGAACAATCACATTCTTTTTCTTCTTTATACCCATGGTAGCGCAGAATATTAAGCCAGATCAGCTGGAAAATGTATGTGATTGATTACCTGGAACTACTCTTCGTCTTGTTCCAATCAATTCGACATTTTGTGTAAGACACTGTTATCGCGTTTCATTTTAACTAAAACAAAATTGCTTTTGCTGCTTTAATTACTTACAGCTAGGAAGTTTATCGAAATCAAAAGGTTTACTTTGATAATAAAATATCGCAATCTTTCAAACCAAAACACACTCACTCGCTAAAAACACAAAAACGTATTTCTTTACAAGTACTCTGACAGTTGTTCTGTTGTTACGATGACGTAACTCTCTATAATATCCAATAAAACCTGTTTAATTCTAGTTTTCTTTAACAAAATATAATATTAAAACATAAAATTTGACAGAATTTCTGTCTTCCTGTCACTGTCTTGTCTGTATGTCAAAATGTCAATCAATCAATTTGAGTGATTATATTCTCTTTGAATTTGTCATTTTCCATGGACGAATGTCTATCGCTTATCTGAATTTGTTGTTTTGTAATAGAATTTAGAAGTCAATCCATTATAAAAGTGGATTTCTAGCGAGTTTTTTAAAAATGGGACTCTAATTTCCAAGGAACGATGAGTTATTTAACGGTGGATGGGCTATCGCCCCCTTCCAGCGATGAGAGGTCTGAAGATGGGAAGAACAACACTGAAGATCTTGAGGTGATAAAATGATAACTATCTGCTTTCTAAATAGGTACTCGGCTATAGTAGAAAAATATAACCAATAAGAATTAAAAATATTGACAGTACATATTAATTTTTATAAGTTGTTTTTATGTTGCTTTGGAGAGAGTTGATTTTTATGTAATAGACTACTGGCCCGTGCTAAAAAAATTATGGGTCATTTGAACCACCAGATGACCTATGTAGAACGATATAAGAGCATAAAATAATAAGATTCAGCATTATGCCGTCACTTGTAAGCTGTCCAACTACTACATTCTTACTTATCGATAGATCCATGAAAAATAATAAGACAACGCGTAGTGCCGTACAAAAATGGTGGTCCAAAAAGGCGGATTTTTCTTTTGATTTTCCGACAATTTCCAAGGTGAATTTGATCATTTGATTTTGTACGGCATCAGCTTCATGCTATTTCAGTACTGCTTCTAATACATTATTCCGCAACGCCGTACAAAAATCATGGGACAAGGGGAAAAAACCGAGGGTTGCAACCCCCTCTTTTTCCGTGGTACAAAGGGTGATTTGAAAAAGTACGGCTTTGGTTCCAAAACATTATCTGACACTTAAAAGTACTATTAAAAATAATGCCGTCAACAAATGATTGTTCATTTGAATGTATATCAATAATTATCTTAATTTCATCGTATTCTTGATTTACAAAGGTGTAAAATCATTTGATCCTGTACGGGAACTATTTTTTTAACATGATAATGTAAAATACAATTGTTATATAGTATTGCCGTTCAAAAGAAACTGTTCTGAAAAAAATTATAGAGAAACACAAAAACTGTAATTTTTCAAATTATTGAAGAAATTTAAATATCATACATTAATGAAATATAGCAGTTTTCTACATTGTATCTCATGTTTTAAATAGTATTAATATAAATAAATTAGGAAAAAATGATGCCGTACATTTTAATGCAGACCATATCTTTTAGGCTGATGAAAATGACGCTACTATCTAAAGGGTACTTTATGGCCATCTGATACAGTACGGCATTAATATATTTTTGAAGAGAACAATTGATAATATGATTAAATCTCTATTAGGTGAAACGGTGTGTATATATATATTTACAAAAATTTTAACTGTCAACCACAGTATCAACAGTTTTGTATACTTTTTGGTTTACTGTATACTTCGAACATTATTGATACATATATATAATTGATTTGTTTCATTGTAATGATGTGAAGAAATAAAACAATTATTTTTAAGAAAAATTTGATATTTTAATAATGATGATAATACAAAATATGGTTTTCCCCTTTGAACCAACGAAAATGTACGGCATATGAAAAAATATTATCTATGCATAAAATACTTTCGAAATAAATTAATTTGATGTTGTGTCAAATCACCCCGTGGACCACAGAAAGAGAGGGGGTTGCAACCCTTGGTATTTTCCCCTTGTCGCATGATTTTTGTACGGCGTTGCGGAATAATGTATTAGAAGCAGTACTGAAATAGCATGAAGCTGATGCCGTACAAAATCAAATGATCAAATTCACCGTGGAAATTGTCGGAAAATCAAAAGAAAAATCCGACTTTTTGGACCACCATTTTTGTACGGCACTACGCGTTGTCTTATTATTTTTCATGGATCTATCGATAAGTAAGAATGCCGTACAAAAATATATGACCAAAATATACCCACTCTACCTGTACTTTTGAATTCTCACCTGCACTCAGTTGGACAGCTTACAAGTGACGGCATAATGCTGAATCTTATTATTTTATGCTCTTATATCGTTCTACATAGGTCATCTGGTGGTTCAAATGACCCATCATTTTTTTAACACGGGCCAGTAGTCTATAACTGACTACATTTGTTTATTAATAAATTATTGGAACAGTCTATTAATTTGTCTATAAGTAATTAAAATTCAACATGTATAAATTGACCATATGGCTTGATGTGAACAAGACTGTTTTTTTTTATCATCTGTATTTGTGCAAAACAAAGCATTGGTATGCAAGATTGTATGTATCATTTTGCCTACAAGGGACTGCCTGTGGTATACAATATAATGAGCTGCCGGCGGTGCTTTTGGTGAAGGTGGAATCCTTATTCATGACCCTGAAGACACCAAAAGAATTTTAATTTCCATGATGTACTTACCTACTTAAAAATACTTATATTTTCTTACAATCTTACTTACAATTTTCTTTACAGGTGGACAACTCTAAGAGTGTCTTGCACAAGATTGCCAACTTATATGCAGAACAGTTGATGAGCGATCTTGTACTGGAAGTAGGAGGTGTGGGGTATCCATCACACAGGCTAATACTATGTGCCAGCAGCGAGGTCTTCCAGGTGAGTTCAAACTTAGAATTAGAGGTCTAACAAGTGCTTGATAGAAAAGAAAGATCTTTCAAATATGGTTTGTTGCATGTTTTAGACATTTAGTTAGGAAGTGTTTTTCAATTTACGGTCAACAACCTCTAACATTAGGTACTTTAGTATAGATATAGAGTTTGAAATTCCAGAAATTTACATTTCCTCTTATTAAAAAATAAAGAAAAAAACTAGAACATAATTAATACATTTTTTTAAATTTATGGAAATTGTAATCCATTTAAAGCATTTTCATGTTAAAACTTCATCAAAAATACCACACCTCTGACCATTGGTAATTACAATTGGATATCAGAGTATTCTTCATTATCAAATATTATATTTTGGTGAACATAAAATAATTAATATGTACAGGTGATGCTGATGAATCGAGAATGGAGCGAATGGCGTGAGAGTCGCATTGTGCTAATGGAGACGCCTACCGCTGTTACTGTGTTCCCACATTTCTTAAAGTGAGTAAAAATAACCTTACTTAAGTCATGCTTAATTTCCACATCCCGTAAAGTGTTCATCGCACAAATGTTTGTTCAGAGTGGTGATTCAACCCACACCATTAACCGCTTTACACACACACCATCAACCTTTTGCGAAGGTTGATGGTGTGTAAAGCAGAGTCACCAAATGCGCTATTCTGCCTTTAAGAGCGAAGGAAAGATAGCAGTGGTGTCTGAAAAAGTTAAGTTTAACGATTTGATTTACATTGGTTTTAATTTTCGTTTACACTTGTTTTCAGATATTTCTACACAGGACAGATACGAATAGCTCACCATACAGTTCTTCCAGTGTTATCGTTAGCTGACAAATATAATGTTAAGGTTTGTTACAATCGTTATATTGACTTGTTTATACTCCAAACTAGAATTCAAGACCAAAAAATCTACGACAGATACATCACTGTCAAATCTGTTCATGTCACTTATGTCATTTTCAAGTGACGTTTACAGGTTTCGCCAACCTTTTTGGCATTATTTTTCTAATTATACAGACCAAACTGTCAAGTTTCCATACATTGTTAAAATGTTGTGGGTAGATACCAAATTTTATTAACACCTGAAGTGTTACAGTCGCCGTCAGATATATCGTAGCAGACAAGATGACCAAATATATCTGAACAAATTAAAATGTCAATAAGTTCTGAACGCTACAAGTAACCATTAATATCTGAACATTCAGTACTGCATAAATATCTGAGCAGGTGCCAGTCATTAACTTCTGAACATACAACTAACCAATAATATCTGAACACTCAGTACTGCATTAATATCTGAGCAGATGTCAGTCATATATCAGGATAAACAAAGTACGAAACAAAGTGTCATTACATATTTGAATCTGAAAATTATTTTTAAAAGTGTGTGGCCAGGATGTAGGCATTAACAGTAATTGGAAACTAAGGAGTTTCATAAAAAAAACCAAGATATTTATTACCAACGAGCGGTCACGAAGCGAACATGTTAAAGATGATTGTATTCGTTTATATGATGAGATTGATGATTTTTCATTCATTCAGGTGATTCAGAGACACTTTTTACTTTTCGAATAACTGCTGTAACAAAAAAGTTGATGTCGCAAAAATGGCCGCAAATTTGTTTTTTTTCTTTAAATGTCAACCTCGATGGCGCAGTGGCTTAGGTGTTCGCCCGAAGCGCGAAAGGTCCCGGGTTCGATTCCCGGTCAAGTCAACTTAGGAAACTGCATTTATTAAGTTGTCTTGGGTCTGGGTATGCTGGGTTGAAGCCCCCAGTTAAATCGTCAACTGGTACTCATAGTACAGGGGTTGCCCTAGTTTGAGACCAGGTTGATTGGTGTGATTGTCTGGCGCATTTATTTATTTAATTATTTATTATATCAAAAACCTACTATTTTTTGATATGATTAATTAAAAAACTGTCAGGGTTGTCGAAACTTTTTCCGCAACAAAAAACAGCCCTTATCAGTGAGTCAGTCATTGGTAATCGAGCTTTATATAAGTATTATGTTGAGCGACGAACGCGACGTTGCCAAATTGATTTCTAAAACGATAGGCAACCTCGCATTGGTATTGACGTGCGTGAAGGATGACAGTTCAGATATTATTGGTTATTGTATGTTCAGAAGTAAATGACAGCATCTGCTCAGGTATTAATGCAGTACTGAATGTTCAGATATTATTGGTTAGTTGTATGTTCAGAACTTATTGACATTTTAATTTGTTCAGATATATTTGGTCACCTTGTCTGCTACGATATATCTGATGGCGACTGTACAAGCGTAATACCATCTCAGAAAACTAAAATTACGGATGGTTAAGTTTTTATTAAAGTGTCTTGTATTTAAATGAAAAAAAGTTAATAATTTTTTTTTAATTATAAAATCTCAATTACCAATAAATAACTTACATCAGAGAGTGATATACTATGGTACGATCATTTTCTTGCAGTAGCAACATTGTAGTAGTTTTTTTGGTCTTGAATTCCAGTTTTGAGTATAGTTATTAATAGGCATGTGTACTTACTACTGGAGGAAATCCATGCAAGAAACTCTTAAATCTATCTTTACTATTTACAGTTATTTTAACCCCATAGTCAACGTCAATGCTTATAGGTAAACCGAAAACGCGAAACATATGCGCGATGTAATCGACTCCCAGCGCCATCTATTGGTCGAAGTAAAGTCCCGAAACGAAGTGTGGTCCAGTAGTCAGAAAATATATCCTTTAAAGTTACAAATCGAATGCAATTGCTAAATGAAAAGGTTTTATGTTACTAGGACTTAGTGACTCTGTGTCTGAGCTACATGTCGCAGCATATTGCTGGGGCGGCCAAGCGCGGGCAACTCTTCGCCTGGATGCAGTACACCATGGCCTGTGGCCACAACGAGGTCGCCAAGGTAATCTATTTTTGGCACTTTTATTATAACGTCCCGTTGGTCTAGTGGTTTAAGTACCGGGCCGCGATCTCAGGTTCCCGGGTTCGACTGTCAGGTCGAGCATATTTCGAATTTTCGAACATACCTCGGGTTGGTGATCACCAATCCGCATTAGGCAAGCATGGTGTTTAAGGGGCTATACGAATGAAACTAGCGCCGCCATCCGCCAACCTATTTACACTGATTGTGGTGAAAATACGATATTTTTTAAGAATGCAAAACATTACAGACTTAAATAAAAGTAAATTGAATTTTTCAATATGCAATACAATATTTCTAACACGCGACAAGTAACAATAATGTTAAATTTTGTTAATTATTGCTAAAAACGGTCACTTTTAGCAATAATTGAGATTATTGTTACTTGTCGCGTGTTTTATAGTTTAGTTAGCGCTAGTTTCATTCGTATAGCCCCTTAAGCCTAATCCCATTATAGCAGCGATGACATGATTTCTATGATTGAGCTTGTCCTGGAGTGGGACAGTATATAGGTTGATACTTACTTACTTTTATTTATTTAACGAATCGTACGGTATAATGTCCTATTGATATGTATTACCTACGCAACTCTTACGCAACATTTGTGTGTCGCATTACACGGCACCCCTGTTGGATCGGAAGTGTTGATTTTTTTTTTATGTGATAGGTAGCAGACGAGCAGGCGGATCACCTGATGGTAAGCAATTGCCGCCGCCCATGGACACATGCAACACCAGTGGAGTCACAAGTGCGCTGCTAACCTTTTATCCCCTTCCCCCTCTATGGGCATCCGGTACCCTCACTCACTCGGCGAAACACAGCACAGGAGCTGCTTCACGCCGGTTTTCTGTGAGGCAATGGTATCACTCCGGTCGAGCCGGTTCATTCATGCCGAAGCATGGCATGGTTGATGGCATATTATTAAGGTGTATGATGGTGTGTGCAGGCGTGCCAGAACTTCGTGAAGTGGAACCTGGAGTGGGTGTGGTCGGACGCGGAGCTGGGCGAGCTGGACGGCGAGGCGCTGCTGCAGCTGCTGCAGCAGAGCGACCTCGTGCTGCACAACGAGATGAGCCTCTACCAGTAAACGACCCTTTTTTATGTTTATTTATTAAGTTCTGCCAACAGCACATCATACAAACATAGATATTTATAACATTACTAGCGGCCGCCCGCGACTTCGTCCGCGTGGAAAAGTAACTTTTTACCTCCCTTTCAACCCCTTACAACCCCCTTTTCGCAATAAAAAGTAGCCTATGTCCTTTCTCAGGGTCTAGATTATCTGTATACCAAATTTCATTTAAATCCGTTAAGTAGTTTTGGCGTGAAAGAGTAACAGACAGACAGACAGACAGACAGACAGACAGACAGACAGAGTTACTTTCGCATTTATAATATTAGTATGGATCTATATCTTCTGTACTATTTATAAACTGATAACTTCTACAGACAACGACACGGCTGATAGGTAAACCGAAAATACAAGACCCTAGCGCGATTTAATCGACGCCTAGCGCCATCTATTGGCTGACTTTGGAACTAATGTCCCGAAGCGGAGCGAGGGCGGGCCGCTATTATACATAAGATGATAGTATGTGTGCCAAGTACAGGCGAACTCAGCATTAGTGAGTATACATTGATCTCTAATTTGTTTGTTGTAGCTTCGTGGTGCGATGGCTGACGAAGCAGCGCGAGCGGCTGGACGCGAGCGGGCTGGCCGAGCTCGAGATGAAGCTGCACTGGGAGTCGCTCGTCGCCGCTGTCTTCTCGCACGTCAGGTCTGTCTAAGCCTTTTACTGCCGCACTCAGAGACGTAAAACCTTAATTGTCAATGAGGGACTTTGCAAATGCAAAATCCGATAGATAGCGTTATGTTGACGTGAGATTCAACTTTGACTTCATTGTTTCATTGTTCATAACACAACTTCATAATTTTTTCGTAGCAACGTCAAATGTAACCAATCCACTCGTTCCAACGTAAAGCTATCTATCGGATTTTGCATTTGCAAAAACACTCATTATAATGCGTCATAAAATTCATGACAACGGACTTTTGAGGAACTAAAGGAGTTCCCAAGTTTTATAACCAACTAGCGGCCGCCCGCGACATTTAAAAAAAAGATTTGGCCAAATTGGTCCAGGCGTTGTTGAGTTATGCGCTTACCAACACATTTTGCGATTCATTTTTATATTATAGAAGATGGGGCAACATATGACGTAAGCGGCGAGACGCGATCAATGAATTTCATGGCTTTCTTGATGCATTATAAATATGTTTTTTCTTTTAATTAGTATCTATGAAATATTAAAACGGAGGTAAACATTTTTATTAATAATTTCCGTGTTTAATATTACTACGCAGGTTCCCGATGATGTGCCCAAACCAGTTAGCAAACCTGCTCCTGTGTCCCCTCACGCAGGAGCATAAGGAGTTCTTCATGGACAGGATGGCCATCGCCATGAGCTACCAGTCCGGTAAGTGGAGAGGAGGGGAGTGTAAAGGCAGCACAAAACTTCTAAACTGTTTTGCGAGGTCACGAGTCCCGTTATTTATACTGGCGCGGCCCATAATTCGGGATTGTTCTAGAACATTCTGTTCGCTTACCGAATGTTCGAGACACAGTTTCCAGAACTTTCGAGCGCATAATGCGACACAGAATTCGGGACATTTCTCTACCACCCAAGACTGTTTCATATTGTGAAACCACTTGAGACAAGGAGGGGGGGAGTATAAGACAAGACGTAATTAACGATTCATTACTCTTGATTCCATGTACAGTCACGTGTACTTATTAGTATAACACCTCATTCAAATATGAACCTTATGTTCCTGGCATAAGAGTCGAGGTGTTTCCATCCATACTAATATTAAAAATGCGAAAGTAACTCTGTCTGTCTGTCTGTCTATCTGCTACTCTTTCACGCCAAAACTACTCAACGGATTTAAATGAAATTTGGTATACAGATAATCTAGACCCTGAGAAAGGACATAGGCTACTTTTTATTGCGAAAAGGGGGTTGTAAGGGGTTAAAAGGGGGGTAAAAAGTTACTTTTCCACGCGGACGAAGTCGCGGGCGGCCGCTAGTTTTATAATAAACTAGTGGCCCGCCCTCACTTCGCTTCGGGACCGTAATTCAGAAATGAACGCTGCTCAATTACATTGCGCAAGCGTTTCGTGTTTTCGGTTTACCTATAAGCCTTGTCGTTGTCTATAGAAGTTATCTCTTTATAAATAGTATAGATAAATAAAATAATAAATCCGCCAGACTATCACACCAATCAACACGGTCTCAAACTAGGGCAACCCCTGTACTTATGAGTACCAGATGACGATAATTAACTAACTGGGGGCGTCAACCCAGAACACCCAGACCCAAATAAACTTAGAAAATGTAGTTTTCTATATTGACATGACCGGGAATCGAACCCGGGACCTTTCGCGCTTAGGGCGAACACCTTAGCCACTGCGTCATCGCGGCCGTCATTATAGGGTATTTGACTAATCTCGATATAGCAAAAAATATTGATACTTTACCAAAATATTGGTAAATAAGAACCAATAACCTACATTTTCAGTTAAAAATATAAATTCTAGCTGGTTTTGTGAGCATTCAAAGTTTCATGGGCAAGTCCATTTTTTAAGTTTATAATATTATAAAAATAATTATATCATTGAACTACCCATACGTTATACACAAACTTTTATTAAAAAACCATGTACATAAACGAAACATTTGATATAGCTACCAAACAAAATTTACTAGACGCGCATACAATATGTGTGACGACACTCGCTAGTAGCCATTGTATAGAGCGTTTTTGGCCTGCGTAAAATATGTGCTCTTAAAGTTGTGATATCTCAGGTAATTTAAATCAGAATCAATAATTCTTTTAACAATGTTTTTTAAATAGAGGGGTCTTTCGATTAACCACATAAAAAAAACAAGTCAAATACCCTATTGCAGAAGACTGTTCATCTTTCATAGTCTCCATTATTTTGGCAACAGGTCAGTTCGAGCGGGTGGAGGAGGTCCAGCAGACGGAGGCGGGGCGCATGTGTCACGCCGCGGCTGTACACCGAGGACACGTGGGGCCCGTGCTGGGCGTGGACAACTTCCACTCGCTGGCCTGCTACACACGAGGACCTTCATCTTCTCCACCAGGTATGTAGTGAGCGGGAAGAAAAGTGTAGTTATGACCTTGAGTGCGCAGAAACCAATAGGGTACTTGACTATTTTTTTTATGGTTTAATCAAAAGACCCCTCTATTAAAGAACATTGTTGAAAGAATTTGATTCTGATTTGAATTACCTGAGATATCACAACTTAAGAGCACATATTTTACGCGGGCCCAAAAATGCTCTATACAAATGGCTACTAACATGTGACGTCACACGTTTGTATCTTGTATGCGCGTCTAGCAAATTTTGTTTGGTAGCTATATCGAATGTTTCGTTTATGTACATAGTTTTATAATAAAAGTTTGTGTTTAATGTGTGGGTAGTTCAATGATATAATTATTTATAATATTATAAACTTTAAAAATGGACTTGCCCATGAAACTTTAAATGCTCACAAAACCAGCTAGACGTTATATTTTTAACTGAAAATTTAGGCTATTGGTTCTTATTTACCAATATTTTGGTAAAGTATCAATATTTTTTACTACATCGATATTAGTCAACTACCCTATTTTAATTGATAGTCTTCTTTTTCACAAATGCGCAAAATAACGGTCATCGCTTTCGTGCCGCCAGCTATAAATGGGGCAAAGGAAACCAGGTTAACCAGGGAATAGGGTATTTGAAATTTTTTTTATGTGTTTAATCAAAAGACCCCTTAATTTAAGAAACATTGTTGAAAGGATTACTTGATTCTCATTTGAATTACCTGAGATATTAAAACTTTAAGAGCACATATTTTACGCTCACTACAATTGGCTTCTGGAAGAGTGACGTCACACTGTTAGTATCTTGTGTGCTGTGTGCGCGTCTAGTAGTAATTTTTGTTTGGTAGCTATATCAAATGTTTCGTTTAAGTAAATGATTTTGTAATAAAAGACGACCCGGTTGGTTCAGTGGTAGTGAATGCTGCGTCTGGGCCAAGGGTTGCGGGTTCGATCCCCGCACAGTACAAACATTTGTGTGCATGAACATTGTCTGTTTGTATTGGTCTGGGTGTTTTCTATGTATTATAAGTAATGTATTTACAAAAGAAAAGTATTATATGTATATATTTGTAATCCCACTATTGGTTCTGATATCTGTAACACAGGTGCTTGAGCTACCTATCTCAGAGTCAGATCAATGTATCTGATGTAGTGAAATATTATATTATTATATTATATTAATAATAGTTGGTGTAAAATGTAGTTGACCGATATAATATATTTTTTTAATTTTTATACTTTAAAAATGGACGTAACTTTTTTTTTATGTTGGTACACAGGTCGTCAATAGCGGACGTGGCGCAACAGGACAAGCTGACCGAGTGGACGGTGGACCTGTACCCGAAGGGCGTGTGGTTCCGGAAGAGCTTGCTCATCGTGTGGGCCGGCACGTATGACGTAAGTTCCTTACTCATGAAACGGTTAAAAGAATGTTTTAATTAGTAGATTATGTTTCAAATAAGAAAAAGTTTGCCTACCTTTCTTATCTATACTATACTATTGCTATTTATTATAAAAATCGCCCTCACTTTGTTTCGGAACCCGATCCTCTCTGTAGTAGTTTCAAATTGTACCCAATAGATGGCGCTGGGTATCAATTACATCGTTCTAGTGTTTTGTGTTTTCGGGAGCCCTATAAGCTCTTTTTAAAGATTTAACCTCTTTATAAAAAGCATAGAAAGAAAATCCATAGACATAGACAAATCTTATTATACCAACCGAAACGAACCACTAGCGCGTTGTAATCGACACCCAACGCCATCTATCGGTAGGCTGAGGAACTACTGTCCCGAACGCCGAAGCATTTCTCTCCCACGGTTATCCCCTATGATGATGGATTGTAAAACGTCTGTGGCGCCCGCGCAGGTGCCGGAGGTGGTGTTGCGCACGGTGCGCATCTCCATCACGTGCCAGAACTGCCCCGAGCGCGACGCCTACGCGGACCCCGAGCCCGACGTGCGGGTCAAGGTCAGTTACCTACACCCAAAACTGGAATTCTAGACCAAAAATTCTACTACAATCTTGCTACTGCAATAAAATTATCGTATCATAGTATACCTCTTTTTCTAAAAACACTCGCTGATGTAATTTATTTATTGGTAATTGTGATTCAATAATTTAAAAAAAATAAGTTTTTTTTATTTAAATACAAGATACTTTAATAAAAACTTAAGCATCCGTAATTTTAGTTTTCAAAGATGTTATTGCGCTTGTAACACTTCAGGTGTTAATAACATTTGGTATCTACCCACAACATTTTAACAATGTATGGAAACTTGACAGTTTAGTCTACTTAATAAGAAAAATAATGCCAAAATCTGAAAACGTCACTTGAAAATTACATAAGTGCCATCAACAGATTTGACAGTGACGTATCTGCCGTAGATTTTTTGGTCTTGAATTCCAGTTTGGAGTATAGACGCTATGTTTTTGGGGAAACATGTTACTTCATACCAGCATAATGCCGTCTGGAAGTTTCTAAGTTACGGTTTAAA
>JABMDO010000722.1:0-40554 GCA_014851415.1 Cnaphalocrocis medinalis | reverse complement strand
TAAACTTGAAACTGACTTGCGATAGGTTTGATGTATCACGGTGTTACAACCACTTGCACTCTCAGAGGGTAGCCAACAATTCTTGCGCGAAATCATTATTGTAACCAACCGCCAAAGATGACATCAGACTACATCAGACTTAGGGGTAAGTTGGCTATATCGTACTGCCATTTTAATTGTACCACTTCTAATTTCCCTTCTTAATGGGTCTTTTTTTCTACACTAGCAGCATCAAATCGTGGCCCTGCGCAATCCCCCGCCACCCGCAATTTGTAATTGATGTCATTTGAAAAATGTGCGCGTGAGCGAAAAAATCTTTTTTTTGTGGATGTTATTGCAAATTTTGTCGTAAGTTCGTAGGATATTACTCGTGATCAGGGTTAGATAGAGATACACAGTATTAATTGTTTAATTACATTTTTTTATCTTAGATTATTTGTGATTTTTGTTGCGTGTCTAATTTTGAATTTATGCCAGAGTATTGATTTTTTTTAGAAAATGGCCTAGTTCGCTAATTTGTACCACTAGAAGTTGGCTAAATTGTACTGGTACAATATGACCGACTAATCCAAAAGTACTTATTTTACAGACCTTATTTTATAGATGACGGACCCAAAAGCTAAAAGTAAATATTATATTGGACACAGGGAGAACCTGAAAAGAGCTATTCTAGCTTACAAAAACAAAGAATTAAATTTGAAAAAAAATTTCAAAGACTAAAAAAAAACAAAATCTACATTTTAACAACATACTTAATAGAAAAGAAAAATAGGAGCTAAAAATAAATAAAAAAGAACATTATTCAAAAAAAGATATCGGTATTACATTAAACATGTATAAAAATCAACAAAAAGAGAAGGCAAAGCAAAAAAAGTTAAAGTTAAGAAAGGAAAAGTTTGTAAACCTCAGAAATATGAAACATAATCTCGAAAATATTACGTGGAACGTGTAATTAATCGTTATAACTACGATAAAAAAAAGTTCAAACGATGATTAGATTCAATACCTGCATTGTCACTGGTGATTCTTTCCAAATAAGAACTAACACAATCATTATTTACCAATATCTTATTAGTTCACGTTACTATAATAATATTAGTTTATACTATATTTTTTTCTCATTATTGTTATAGATGTGTGGATAATATTGTTTTTATATCACCCAAAAGGTATTCCTAATATTTCTTTACTACATATGTTTTGAAATACACAGTGTGGTTGAAATTTTACTATCTTTAATTGAGTGGTACAATTTGAACAGCCATGGTACGATTTAAAAACCTGGTGGTACGATTAAAACGACTAGTCGGCTAAATCGTACCGATGGCAGTCCTTCACAAGAAACCATTTTTAAGTATGTTAAAGTAACATATGAATATGATTTCTCGGTTAATCAAGGTAAAATATTAAAGTTTGTTTTGCATATACATAAATTATTCTAAGTCTTGTAATAGTCGAAATTTTTAAGTTAAAGTAAAAAGTGGTCCGATATAACCGACTCTCCCCTATATGTTCATCTGACTGCCTCAATGGCGCAATGGGTAGGTAATGGGTCGCACTTTAAAGATACTTAACTTGTGGTCTCGGGTTCGATTACCAGGCCGAGCCCACATTGTACCCGAGTTTTTCTGTTCAGGATTTCTCAGGGTCAGCCCGAAGTCTGGAGGATGGCGGTCTTGTATGTACTCCGTGCTTCAAAAAACTCATTTAAGCTGTTGGTCCTGCGCCTGAACGGTCTTCTTCGGTCGTGACACAAGGGGGCTCCATCTGAATATGAATGTAAGGGAATAAAGAGGGCACTTGTGTCTGCGCACACATTTGTGCACTAATAAATTAACCTACCTAAATATTGCACTTATGAAATTAAATTAACCTACCTAAATATTGCACTTCGTTTGCGTGAACTTTATGACTCTTGACTTAAAGATGATTTTTAAATAGAAATAAAAAAAAGATTACTTATTATAAATGTTCGTTTATAGGTTAATAGATTTTTAAGGCGGCTCATTGATATTTTATACGAACTGCTAAGGAATGGAACAACTTGCTGGCTTCTGTATTTGCGGAGAGGTACAATTTGGGTGTCTGTCGAGAGTGAATAGGCTTCTTCTGGGAAAGCACGCTACATCTTAGACCTCAGTGTCACTCTCCAACAGGTGAGATGAGGTCAAGTGCAAATCCATTTAATATTTAAAAAAAAATTAGGTATATCAACTTCTAATGAGAGTAACCCCCAAAATATTTTTATTCCATTAGGGAATGTACTCTATTATACTTTGAATCTTATATTTTATCTATCAATTTTGTCAAAGAATGTGTATGCAAAAGTTGGAGTAGATTGGGCCAAGGAATCACGTAGTACCATGAACAAACTTGGAACCCCCTTTTCGCTCCATTAGGGGTTTAAGTTCGGAATACCCTTCCTTATAGGATCTCATCCAAAAATGCTCATCACATTTGACAATTTTCCATTCCATTTCATTCCATATTTGTTATAGTGCAGCTGGGCTCTTGGAGTTCCACACAAGCTGTTCCATGATCTTGGATTTTTTTTCATGGCATTATAATGCTCATCAATCTGAACAACTTTTGTTAAGGTGCCATTGACCTACCTCTTATAGTTTAGCTGGGCTGTTGTGGTTCTACATGAAGGAGCCTGGTCTTCAAAATATAAAATATCCTATAAGTTGCCCTGATATTACAGCTATACAATAAAAAAAGTTTCATTCGGATTGGTTCAGTAGTTTCCGAGATTAGCGCGAACAAACAGACAAACAGATAAACAGACAAACAGACAAACAGACAGACAAAAATTTTAAAAATCATTGATTTATGTTCTGTTACTGTTTTTTAGTCGTTCTAAGTTATTTTGAGATAAATATCTTCAATGTACAGACACAGCTTTTTTACATTTTTATTATATGTATTTTTATTTTTATTATTATATGTATAGATAAGATATTTTTGCCAACATCCTTATTCTTTTAACCTAGTAAACCATTCTTCTCACGGGTGGATCGAAATCGTTTTTCCTGATCTAAAGAAACTTCCTTACCATTTCTGTTACCCTTGGTGGGTACTTCTTGCATGCTCGAAATAACATAATATATTTAATTATCTTACTAAATAGTAAGAGAATTAAATATACCTATCCATTCTTCTTACTCTTTATGCATTCCTGGTACAGTCAACTCCAAAAATATATATAGGTACACTTTAGGACCTTGTCACGATACATATGTAGGTATAACAACGACTTCTACTTTCTTTTACATTATGTATTGTGACAAGGTCCTAAAGTGTATACATATTTTTGTAGTTGACTGTACCGACCTGATAAACTATTGGGAACGGTTTGGGACCCAAAATAGTTCAGACTGTTGCTCGCTGAGCAATGTTTTTCCGAAACTAGGACCTAACGTATCAAAAAATCAAGAAAGAAAAAAAAAACTGGCTATGTAGGTAGTAGTATCAATCTCAGAACAATAACTAAAGCTCTAGTTATTGTTCTGAGGCTAAGAACAATTCTGAGGTATCAATACTATCATTAAGAGTATTAAAAATATATATTTGTATGTACATAATATGTCAAGCTCTAAAATACCATGGCCATGTGTGTCCGATTTAGTTGGGTGGGAAGTGATTTATGGGAGAATACGTCGTGTAGTGTAGTATGAGTTATGAGTGTAATTAACTTCTCCTTAGTCTGTCTATGGCTGTAGCTGAAGGCAGGTAGGCTTCGGCCTATATAACATAATTATCTGACGCCGTTTCCTGGGTAGGTAAAACGTAGGTGTGTGTTATTGTTAAAGGTTCTGTAACAAACATAAAAATTAGGTTTTGTAAAATGTCTGAAATATTAAAGTATTTAAAGCAAATCGAAGAACGTACTCTGTTTACGTACTCGTTAAAAAGTCTATGGCTTATAGGCTATGGCCTATGGCTATGGGCTTAATGGGCTATCCTCAGAACAATAACTAAAGCTTTAGTTTTTTTTTTTTTTTTTTGTTCTGGCGCTGCACGGCTTGTGCATTGGCCAATTTTAATGTTTAAGTGTGGTAAAAGGTAGGGAAACGGTAAAAGATAAAAGGATGGAATAAAAAGGAAATAACGAGGATGGAAAAAAGGATCAGTATCAGTATGTAATATGGAATGGATTATATTTTAATATCATTATTTTTAATATACTTAGATAGAATATAATAAACGTCAATATTATTTAGAGATAGTAAAAGATGAACAGATGATGGAAGAGGGATGCGGAGGGAAACAAGATCTTCGATGAAAGGAGTATGGTCATGGAAAGGGCAGGCAAAGAACAGGTGATCAGGCGATCCAATGTCGGTACCACATTCACACATGTTGGTTGGCACAATTTTTAGCTTTGCCAGATGTTCGGGGCTACACACATGACCCAACCTCATTCGAGTGATAATTGATGAGGACCGTTTATCCAATGTACACTTATAAAACCATGGTTTAGCTGGGATAATAGGTTGGATTTTATAATAGTTACGACCTTTGACTTGACCACTGTTATCCCAGTGTTCCTGCCAAGCCTTCCAGAGGAAGCTCTTGGTTAGGGAAACTAAATCATGGCAAAAGTTTTTATAGGGAAACATGTCGCCAGAGGAAACTGCATCATTCGCTAATATGTCTGATTTTTCATTTCCCAGGATGCCGCAGTGACTAGGCACCCAAACAAAAGTTATTTGAAGACCTTTAAGAAGCATTCATGAAGCATTTGTTTACATTCAAATATTAAGGGAAATTATGATTGGATTTATGAAAAGAAAATTTGCATAAGGCTTCTAGTGCACTTTTAGAGTCAGAAAATACTACCGTTTGTTTAAGTTTAAATATTAGGACATATTCAATAGATTTATATAAACCAAAACATTCTCCTGTAAACACAGTTGATTCGGGAGGAAGTTTAATTTTTTGAATAATATTATATTGTTGATGATAAACACCAACACCGACATTTGAATCAGGAGAATGCTTCGAAGCATCACAAAATATATAATGCCAGCCTTGCCAATTTTGAACCACAATTTCATTAAATTTATTGTTGCTATGCTTAGGATTTTTAGGTATATTTAACTCTAAGTTGACCAGAGGAGGTAGTATTAGGGCCTCGAAATTAACAGAAAAAATTGGTAAATAGGAACATCTATGTGTTGGAGCTTCAAAGGAAGTGAATTTTCGGAAACTTACTACAGGACATGGTGGTGCTTTATGCGACCAATAAGGGCTAGAATTGACAAGACTTGATAATTGCTCCAATTTAAAGTAAAGAGGGTGGTTACGGATCTGAAGAGCTCGGAATATAAATCTGTCACACAAATACTGTCGCCTTAATTTTAAAGGTGGTTCGCAACATTCCACTTGTAGAGCATTTATGGGACTAGTTTTCATTGCACCAGTTATAATTCTTAGGGCTTTAGACTGGATTAGATCTAACTTTTTAAAAGCACTAACATTCCCTGGTTCTAGTAAAAATGTGCCATAATCTAATACACTTCTTATTAAAGCATTGTAAATAAGCTTCATAGAGAATGGGTGTGCACCCCACCATACACCTGAAAGACATCTGAGCATATTGATAAGTCGTTCACACTTTCCTACAACATAATCACAATGTGGGGTTCCTGTAAGTTTCGAATCTAAAATCAAGCCCAAGAACTTAGTATGTTGTTTAACTGGAATGGGGACACCATCATACAGGATTTGAATTGGTTGGGGATTTCTAGTTCTAGTAAAGAGAACAACAGAACTTTTAGACGCCGATAGTTCTAATCCATTTGCATCCATCCAAGTTTTAATATTATGTAGTGTGGAAGTTAAAACGGAACAGGAATCATTATAAGATTGGTTAATATTATAAATTAATAAATCATCAGCGTATTGGAGAATATTTACTGTGGGATCGGTAATGACAGACTCTAAGTCAACTGTATAAACGTTATACAATATTGGGCTTAGGACTGAGCCTTGAGGTAGGCCTTTGTATATAGTACGAGAGAAATTGGAATCAGTAGAGGTCAAATTAATAAAACGTTCAGATAAAATGTAAAATATAAATCTCACGAATTTAAGTGGAACTGATAGGTCTTGTAATTTTTTTAATAATATTGGGATTAACACATTGTCATAGGCAGCGGATATATCGAGGAAAACTGCAGAGACAAATTTATTATTACTGAAAGCTATTCGGATGTCTGAAGTGAGAATACTAATATTATCTAATGTGCCTTTGCCTTTTCTAAATCCATATTGACTTTCTGATAAAAGTCCTTTACTCTCAAGATGCCATTCAAGTCGATTTTTAACTAAATGCTCAGCAAGTTTCATAAGGACTGTTGATAGGGCTATTGGACGATAAGCAGAAGGATCCGATGGAGATTTATTTGGTTTTAGGAATGGCAATATTATTTGAGATTTCCAAGAAAGTGGAATGTTATTTGACTCTAATTGCATGATATGATTAATTATATTTAAATAATATGAAAGAGAATTGTCACTAAGATGAGACAAACAGGAATACTGAATACCATCTGCACCAGGGGCAGAATCTTTTCTGTTGTTGATAATAATGCCTTTCAACTCTAACAATGAAAATGGATGATCTAGGTCCGAAGGAGTAGCTGCAGATGATATAAAAAGACATGGATCGTTTAGATTCCGAGGAACCCAGGAGGGAGCTAATTTGTCGACAAAATTATTAGCTAATGCTGTAGAAATAACAGGACTCGAGGAATCTGACATCATAGCTGATTTAAAACCGTCTGAGATTTCGCCATACCAAAGATGGAGGTGTATTTGGTGAGATAGATAGACAGAATTGTCTCCAACTCTCAAATTTCTTATTTTTAAAAAGCTTACGCGTTTCATTCATAATATTTGATAATATATCGAAGTTTTCTGTCGTCATATTACGCCTATAATTACGCTCAGCCTCTTTACGCTTTTTAATTGCCTGTGTGCATTCTGGGTCCCACCATGGCGGAGAAGGAATTTTAGAAGGTCTATTATTTTTAACCGGGTACAATTCTGTAGCCACCTCAGTAAGCATTTTTGCAAATGATTCCGCACAATGTGTAACATTATCAGAATTTATAGTAGGCAGATCACGAGCTTTTTCTTCTACCAGGTTTTTGTATCTGTCCCAACTGTCACTGTCACTTTCGGGAAGGATGTATTTGATTCTATTTGAGGTTACAGTGGGTAAAATATTGTTAGTTGGAAAGGAAATAAGAATAGGAAAATGGTCACTACCATATGATGAAGGAAGGGTTTGCCAGGTTAAAGAATTTACAAAATTGGGAGAGCAAATAGAAAGATCAACAGCACTAACGCTTTGATCTGGTCCAGTAAGACGTGTAGGGCACCCGGTGTTCAAAGTACAAAGATTATGACTGTCTAGGATGTCCATTAACTTTTCTCCAAAATAATTAGACGATGAGCTACCCCAAGCCTGATGATGAGAGTTAAAGTCCCCTAGTATTAAACAAGGTTTAGGAAGGCAAGTTAAAATTTGATTAATTTCATTAAAAATTGTGACAGAAGGACGAGGAATATACAGAGATACTATACACATATTATTTACACTTACAGCTACTATAGATAATTCATCGCTATGTACAGGTAAAGATACAGAAGTAAATGAAATTGTATTTTTGATGAATATGGCAACTCCGCCATACCCATCAGGTCTATCATCCCTTACGGAATGATAGCCGCTAACTTTAAAAGTATTCGTCGGTTTGAGCCATGTTTCTGCCAGAGCAAAAACAAATGGCTCAAACCGATTCAACAAGTATATAAAATCACTTTTTTTACTTATTAGACTTCTACAGTTCCACTGCAGAAGATTTTGTCTGGCCATACTGGTCGTACTCACTTTGTGTTACAAGTGTGGTGGGGGCATCGTTGGACGGTGTAGATTGGGTAAAATTGGACAGCAAATTTATTAAGGCAATAATAAGGTCAGGAATCGAGGTTTCAGATGATAGTTGTTGTACTTGATCATGAGATAAACTGTTCAGGGCACATCCATTAGAAGGAGTGGGGATACTATACTCTTTGATTAATGCTTTGTGAGCTTCCTTATCATATCCCTTATTACTGGATATTGGAGGGGACTTTGGTTTTAAAAATACTGTTTTTTTATAGGAAGTACTTGGTGAGACGTTCTTGGCCATGTGGTGACCAATGTACCTATAAGGTCTTGGTTTTGGTCTTTCAGGGCTGGGAGTAATATTAATAGAACTTGAAGTCAAAACTGCAGGTCTGGAAGTCAAAACATCGGCATAAGATTTCCCTACTAAGGGATGCAACTTGGATGCTTCAAAATATGAGACAGCATTTTGTGCCATATAAGTCTTTATGCTTTTTTGACGAGCAAACTCAGGGCAAGATTTACTAGAGGCGAAATGAGAACCAGAACATAGACAACAAGATGCGTTCTCCTCTTCAACATCGCATGTATCACCAGTGTGGTTTTGACCACATTTAAAGCAGCGTGGCTTGGATCTACATTGGGCTTTGGTATGGCCAAAGCGACAACAAAGGAAGCATTGTAATGTTGGGTAGATATATAACTCTACAGGAAGGGAGTTATAACAGATAAATATACGATCTGGCAAAATTTGCCCATCAAATGTAATAACAACTGTTTGAGATGGTTTCCAGATTGGGGCTCCATTAATGATAGTCTTATAATTCAACCTTCTTACTTTAATTATTTCACCAGTGCCAATTGGGAGTGATACATTTGCTATAACTTCTTCTGGAGACCAATCTGAAGGAACACCTCGAACCAGTCCCATCCTAGTTACATTAAATGTTGGAATAAATGCTCTCATATTGTTTGATTCCAAACTTTTGTCCTTCATAAATGCATTAGCATCAAGATGGTTTGAAAAAGCAATTGATATTTTATTGCGGCCAATCTTTTTAACACTACCATTTACAATATTTTGAAAAGAATTCTTTTTCAAAAATCTTCCAAAAGTAACAGGGTGTACAGACACATCTTCATTCGGGGTTGAGGATGTTTTGATTATGTGAACAACATAAGGTGAAGCATCTTTGTCATTGTAACAAGTACGTCCAATAGGTGTGGGAGGAGATAACTCCTTGTTATTTATCTCGACATTTGTGGTAGAATTCTTTTCAAAAATCGTAGTCGTAGACGTTTTAGGCGAAAGTGGAGGGTCTGTGCAAGAGCAATCGCTGTCTTTCGTATCCTGTCCCTGGTGTTTACGTCTCCGCTTATTGCAATGTTTACATACATTGACACGATGCTTAGAACGTTTTAATGCACGGGTGGAAGCCGAGCCATCCGTTTCCATGCCAGACTCATTGGAAATAGTAACAAACCGGCCTGCCGGGGGAACATTGTCCCCCGGAGGCGGGTCCTCCATAGTTAGAAAAAGAATAAGTGCAAAAACTTGCCTAATCCACGGTAAATGACACTATCTACAATAATAAATAAACTAATTACAAATATAATACAAAAATAACTACTGAACTGATCACTTTTACACTTAAATTAATTAAAATTCGTAAAAGAAAATTAAAACCCGCCCGAACAAGTCGAACGTTTCCCGCGCTTTTCAAAGCTTTAGTTATTGTTCTGAGGGGCTATCCAATTTATATTATTACATACTCTTTGCTATGTGAGTGATGGAGTGATTAAAATTAAATGCTCTTTGGGCTACATATGGCTATTTATTTATAGTCCATTTCAGCTAAGAGCCCATAGTTCAATTTTGACACTTGTAGAGGTGTCCTAAAATTAAATAATTGCGATTGTTTACAGTAATCAATTCTACTTCGTATGGAAATGGAATCGATTTTATTATACTAACAGCAACACAATGAAACAGTGCCTGCGCTGTTTTTCCGAGTGTGTGAGGGTACCGGAGACCCAATCGAGGGGAAATGGGGTTGTTGTTCCCAAGATTGCGAGTTCTAAACAGCTTTTTTCAGCATTTTGACAAAAAATTACAAAAATAACAATGAAAAACGTAACAAACAACTCAACTATAACAAAAACAAAAAGTAAAATAACCGATCACCACGCAAATTCAACGAAAGCGCAACTTGCATACAAGGCTGATGCACTCCTACTGATCCTGCGATTATCGAGTGATCACAAGATGTCCGCCGATTATTTCATGTCCCAGCTCTATGTTTTTCTCACGTTCCGTTACACGTATTCTGAATTGCATAGATTTAATATTAAAATATATTTTTATTTTCTATTCCAGTTAATTAAACTAAATGATACTGTTTTTATTTTTTGAGTTTGAGATATTTTGTTTTAATATTTTTCGGAACGATGCAGCATTTTAATGAAAAAAATATACAATAAAATTATTTTACATTGTCAAACATAAAATGCGTAGTTCAGGAACACGATGATTGATGAAGTGTCACAGCACAGCAAAACAGCACAGGGCTCACAGAGTACATTTTATTATATAGGGCTCTTATAGTTTTGTTCTTGGTTGGTCTGTGGACTAGGTTCAGATCCCAGACTTCACAGAGTACTTTTTTAAATACTAAAATAATACTTAATTAACAATGAAATTTCACACACTGGATACCTTAATGAAAAGAAAATAAAGCATATTTTTCATTAAGTTTGTTCGTGTTGTAGTACTGTGGTGGTGTATTAGATTTTAGACTAATTGATTATAACAGAAAGAATCAAAATGCCTAGCCAATATGAAGAAGAACGTGTTTGGGATTCATCTATCACACCCAATATGACGTAAAACAATCATTTTTCTTTAATTATTTATCTTTATAACTAATTCAAGGTTCTAATTGAAGACCTAATTTTGTATCAGGATGAAGGTGGGGATGACATTATTGAAAACCCAGAAGAAGTTCTTCAAGAATGTTTGGAAAAATTTAAGACCCCTGATTATATCATGGAGCCTGGTATATTTGGCCAACTTAAGCGATACTTTCAAGCGGGAGGAAATCCTGAACAAGTCATTGAACAACTATCCATTAATTACAGTGCTGTTGCACAAATGGCCAACTTGTTGGCAGAGTGGCTTATACTTGGTGGTATGTATGTTAATTTTGTTAAAATTTATTCTTTCTTTATTTGTACACATACTCACTTGACCATACATATATTGGGATTGGGATTTGGGAAATGGATTTAACCTGTAGTGTTTGTAATTCTGTATATCTACTTAGTTTGTTTATTTTTTTTTTGATATCAGGTGTCAAAGTTACAGAAGTACAAGCAATGGTTGAAAATCATTTAAAAGATATGATTTTAAAGACATTTGATCCAAAAAAGGCTGACACAATATTTACTGAAGAGGGAGAAGTAAGTAAAACCAATAAAAACTTTGTAGACCTACTCAGCAGTTATTTGTAATTTGTAATAGAAATAATGTTTTTGACAAATTTTCAATTCTTGATGCAATGATGGTATAATATCTTATCAATATTATTGTTGTAAGCCTCAGACAGCAGACACAGTATAAAATCAATTTCTTTTCGCAATTCAAAGGTTTTTTGGGTCTTACATAAATGACTGATCATCTAGTCAACAAGGCTATTTCCTCTAATGTAGGTATCATCACCTACCTATATGCAAAGAATGTAGGTATAGTTTTACTGACTGATACTCTCATCTAAAATTATTACTATGTGTAGACCCCAGCATGGCTCACGGAAATGATTGAGCATCCGACTTGGCGCTCATTGATATACAGACTAGCTGAGGAATACCCGGATTGCTTGATGTTAAATTTTACTATCAAGGTAAGACTATTTAATCTGGAACTTGTAACTTTTTGTATAGATTTAAGACATGATTTTTTAGACATCCTGGCATTTGAATTAACTCTTTCTCTATTTCATTATTAAATCTTTGCCAATCATGTGCCACTGTGAATTCTAATAGCTTAATAGCTAAAGTTAAAAAAATTCAAAATATTAATACTTTTAGATACTACTGAGTCCAATAAAAAACTTATAATCCTAACTAAATTTAACTAATTCAATAAAATTCGACAGCCTCGATGGCGCAGTGGACTAAGGCGTTCGCCCGAAACTCGAAAGGTCACGGGTTCGATTCCCGGTTAAGTCAAGTTTAGGAAACTACAATTTTCTAAGTTGTGTTGGGTCTGGGTGTTCTGGGTTGACACACCCAGTGAATTATCGTCGTCTGGTACTCATAGTACAGGGGTTGCCCTAGTTTGAGACCAGGTTAATTGGTGTGATTGTCTGGCGCATTTATTTTATTTAACTTATTATAGTTACACTTCTACCATCAAACTTTTCATGTAACTACTACATGTCAGTGTGATATAAAAAAGATAAGAGAAAAATTGTTTGCCTATCATTTTCAGCTAATTTCTGATGCCGGATTTCAAGGTGAAATAACAAGCATTTCTACAGCGGCCCAACAGATAGAAGTGTTCTCAAGAGTTCTAAAATCAGCAATTGTTGGGTTTCTGCAAAGTTCAGATGACTGGCAGAATAGTGTAAATGAATGTGCTGTGAGTACTTTTTTTTTTGTAAAGGATGAATGAATGAATATCCTTTACAAAAAAAACCGGTTAAATAACTAAAATTTTGCTAGTTATATTTGTAGTTCCACAGTTACAATGCAGAATGTTTTGGATGGTCATATAATATTACTAGTCTTTTGTTAAAGGTGTCAATTAAAATCTCTGCACCACGCCGTAAGAAGCTCGCGAACTGCGCGTATGCTTGTGGTGCTGCAGATGCAGCCTCTGATAAACCTAATGAGGCATTGCATGTTGCATTAGCAGTTGCAGTGGGAGCACCGCGTTCGAGACGCATACTAAGAGCCTACAACGAATCGGAATTCACGACCTAATCTTTATCCCCTGTCCTTTATACATAACAGTAAAATCAAGCACTTTCTTGCATCGTGTTATTTTCGTTACGTATCTCCTATAAAAATATATTTTATTGCACTTAGACAGCCTTGCACTGACGCTGACAAAATGCAAAGGCGACATAACACATATAAACATAAAGTACCTATAATAGCGTTAAGTTCTGTAATATTTTGTGCAATAAAGAGTATCTCATCATCATTTCCCTGCCCTTTTCCCAGGTTATCTGGGGTCGGCGCAGTATGTTTTCTTCTTCCATTCGTCCCTGTCATTCGTCATCGTATCATCCACCCCCTTTTCAGTCATGTCATTCTTCACACAATCCATCCATCTCTTTTTCGGCCGTCCTCTGTTCCTCCACCCACTTACATTCATACCCATCACTCTTTTGGTAACATGTTCCGCCTCTCTTCTCATTACATGGCCGTACCAGGAAAGACGATTTCCCTTTAGTTTATCGGTGATGGGTGCCACTTTCATACTACCTCTGATAAACTCATAAAGAGTATCTATTTTTGATAAATAATAAGACAAACTATTTACAGAAAATGGTGTGCCATGGAGCCCACACATATGTTTACAGTCAAGTTATTGTACATATATTATCTCAAGAGCCAAGAGGTGGTGCTATAATGAAAAGACTTGGACAAGAAATTACGCGTTGCGCTCAACAAAGGTATGGATTTATGTTCCACAACTATGCATGTCTGTGATAAATTATTAAGGTATTCATCTAATTTTTGCCAGCTACTATTACAATTTCAGCGGCCACGATGTGACTCCAATAACACTGGCTCTGACTGCCGGCGAGTCATGGCGAAACGCTCGGACTGCCCTAGCAGCTATGCTATCGCGCGGCGCTCTCAACCCAGCAGATATATCAGTGCTATTCAGAGCTTACACACAGCCAGAACCACCGCCAGTTCATTTGTTGAGAATACCTCAATTTTTAGGTACTAACCTATTCAGTTTAGCTATTATAATTGCTTGTCAAAGTATTAAGATTTTGGTTAGCTTCATTTCCAGTCAGCATTCAAAAAATGTTTGTTTATTTTCTATTTCATTATAGTTGAGGAATATGTAACTGTTGAAATAAATAAAACTTTTATCATTGCAGAACTTCTTGTGGATTCGCTGTTTAAATTAGGCAGCAAACTCAATCCAGAACATAAATCCAAGTACATGTACCTTTTAGCATATGCTGCAAGCGTTTGCGAGGGCCACACCCCAGGACGCCCTGTCAAAGATGAGTTAAAAGCAACTGTACAAGCAATAGAAAAAGTTCATGCTGTATGCAGCAGCTCTGCTAGTTCAAGTGAATTAATTGCAGAGCTGCCTACATTATACCACTGTATAAGGTACATATTTAAAACTATTGAGGATGTATCAGTAAAATTGTTTTACTATTAATTTAAGTACAGCAACTTCTTTACTTATATAATATTGTTGTTGTCATTTTAGATTCCCTGTGGTTGGTATGGGCGTTTTGGTGTGGGTTGAATGTGTAGTAACAGAACCATCTTATTTTAAACTCTGTACTGAACACTGCCCAGTTCATTTAGCACTCCTTGATGAGGTTGCGTCGTGTCACCATTTACTTCACCACAGGCTGTTGAGGTTACTTGTACAACTATTTGAATCGCCTCAAGACGAGTTAGAAATATTAGTCCAGGTTAGAATACAAACAAAATTTATACACATAAAATACTTTGTCCTGACTGACTGATCAACGCAACCCCTAAACCGTTTCGACAGTGGCAGCGCACTTGTGACTCCGCTGTTGCTGCGTGTGTATATTGGCGGCGGCAATCACCATCAGGTGATTTGCCTGCTCGTCTGTCACCTATCGAAAAAAAAAATACTCCGGGTGTTTTTTATTTAAAACACATTTTATATTGACACCATGTGTAATGGATAATAAAATAACCGTTGGACTTGGAGTAGGTGGGTCTTGCTGGAGTCAATGACTAGGAAACCGCAGACATGGAAATTCCGAATTTTATTGAAGCGTTTTGTCCAGCTGTGGACTGATACAAACTATTGATGAGACTAATATAATTAACAAAATTCCAATAAAATCCTCTAAGAAACATTTTCTCGATCATCTAGTTTATTATAAAGTTGATGTTATGTACTTGATATGTAGGTACACATTTATTTAACAGGTTGATGGTTTATGAGCGTATCTTTATTTTCAGCTTGAATTAAAAAAGATGCTACTAGATCGGATGGTCAATTTACTTAGTCGTGGATGCGTCGTCCCAGTGCTTCGGTATATAAAACAGTGCTGGCAGCGCGGCGACACCGATATATCTTTAATACGATATTTTATCACCGAGGTAAATCTATTTAAATATTTATTTATTAGTATGTACATAATCAAACATATTTTATCATCTACTAGCGGCCGCCCGCGACTTCGTCCGCGTGGAAAAGTAACTTTTTACCCCCCTTTTAACCCCTTACAACCCCCTTAATATTATTATGTTGATAGCCTATAGCCTTCCTCGATAAATGGACTATCCAACAAAAAAAGAATTATTCAAATCGCACCAGTAGTTTCGGAGATTAGCGCGTTCAAACAAACAAACAAACAAACAAACAAACTCTTCAGCTTTATTATATTAGTATAGATTCTTGGCTTATAGCCTTATATCATGAACGTAACCATTATGCCACCAAACGACAAAAATAGAGCGATGGACGCTTCAATAGTGCGAGCGAGAGAAAAACGCCGCGGCGACCTTATCAGAAAACGTTAAATTGTAGGGCATTATCGTATCGTGTCTCTCGCACACGTTCCGTATAGTCTGTCTCTGTCACACAAAAATGTCGGAATTCAGGAATAAAATCGAAAATATTTTCTTTATAATTTCATTTTGGTGTTACGCCTCGAATTATTTGTGCACTGTAGAAAGGTACAGTCAGGAATTTTGAGCAATAATTCTTGGAAAAAATGTATTTCGACGACAACGAGGCACGCAGCCAACCAAGTCGCAGTATTGATGTAGGTAGACTAAAGCAAACCAAGTACACTGTACTCAGTTTAATAGGACCGCGCGCGGCTTGCTGTTGCCGTATCTTTTTTTGATTTAATCTAAGACTGACGCTATACATTTATTTAATTTCAGGTTTTGGATGCAATCGCTCCTCCTTATACACCTGAATTTGTGCAACTTGTATTGCCTATGGTTGAAAATGAAGAAATCACAGGCACTATGAGAGCAGAAGGAGAAAATGATCCAGTATCAGAATTCATTGGTAAATTTTACATGACATTTTACTCAGTTACTGTCTTTCATGAAAAAAGTGTGGAACGTTGTCTATATGTGAAACGGCTCCATACTTCTCGTTCCCGGTATCGCGAGTAACAATTATTAGAGATGTTATTGAATTTTATCGACTATCAAAGGACAAATCCATCCAGCCAGACAACTTGTGACAAGTAAGAATAACCCTTTTAACAAGTATTTGTGTTTGTTTCAGTTCACTGCAAAGCCCACTATGTGGTTGTGTAAGCAGAATCAGAAATCTAATTTTAAGACTTTGAGTATAAATAAAACATTTCATACAATGATTCCAGTATTATATTTAAAAACCCATTAAAATCCTGCAATTTAATTACCTATACACATGTATGTACCAAGTTTCATTAAATTCCGTCAAGCAGTTTTTGTTTCTATAACGAACATACAGACAGACAGACAACAATTTTACTAATTACATTTTTAGCATCAGTATCAATCACTAATCACCCCAGTATAGTTATAGTATAGATAATAAATCTTTAAATCATTATTATTACATACATCTTGCAGCTTTCCTTTCATAATATCTTTTTATTGCATGTTGTAAAACTTCACCAACTGTTCTCTTTTTCCAAATATCAACCTTTGGTTTAATTTCATTGACCACCTTTGAATTTTTATTATCTATTAATGTATCAGCTCTAATAACTTTTTCAACAACTTCTTTTTCATCAGATTTTTTGAGAATATCTTCAGGTGATTCTATATCATTTCTTTTCTTATCGTCAAGATCATCATCACTTGATTCATCAATAGAAAGTCTGAATCAGCATCAATATTTTCTTTGCTTAATTTATTCTTTTTAGCCTGCCGAATATCATCAAGATTGAGGCGGTGTATTTCGTCATCTGAATCTTCTACTTCTCCTTCAGACAGTTGTTTCTTATTCTCGGATGATGATTTTCTTTTCCTATAATTTCTTTTCCTAGATAATTCTGAAGTCTCTTGATGACTACATAAAGAGTCTATTTGTTCTTTGCTTTTAGGTTCTTCATGTTTAGTTATTGAAGGATTTATAATTTCTGCATCTTTTCTGTCCCCATCTTTTGCTCATACAAATGGCGGTAAAACCCACCTACATTGAAACAAAAAAATATTGTTAAATATAGGTAGGTATGCATGAGAAAATAAAATTGCCAAAAAAGTTCTTACCTAAATCTCTCTGTTTTGTTACATCTCCAATACTCTCCAAATATTCTTCCCGTTTTTCTTTTTCTTCCTCCAAATTCAATTCCTCTAACTTCTTTTTGTAAGCAGAAGTTACAAAAACTTCTTTGTCAGCGAATCATCTCCTTCCATTTCCCTTTCTTTTTGAATCTAAATAGGGTATTTGACAAAAAAAAATTATGTGTTTAATCAAAAGACCTCTCAATTAAGAAACATTATTGAAAGAATTGCTCGATTCTGATTTGAATCACCTGAGATATCACAACTTTAAGAGCACATATTTTGGGCAAGCCCAAAAACGCTCTATACAAATGGCTTCAGGCAAGTGACGTCACACGCCCGTATCTTGTATGCGCATCTAGTAAATTTTGTTTGGTAGCTATATCAAATGTTTCGTTTATGTAAATGGTTTCATAATAAAAGTTGGTGAAAAATGTACGGGTAGTTCGATGATATATATATTTTTTTTTAATTTTATACTTTAAAAATAGACTTGCCCATGAAACTTTGAATGCTCATAAAACCAGCTAGACGTTATATTTTTAACTGAAAATGTTGGCCATTGGTTCTCATTTACCAGTATTTTGGAAAAGTATAAATATTTTTTACTATATCGAGATTTGTCAAATACCCTATTGTAAAGATTGTATAAGTGGTGAGCATGAGAATTGCAGGTTTAACTTAGGGAATAATACTTAAATAATAAAATGCAGTGGTGTAGTTCCACACTACTCCACTGCATTCTCCACCACCCAGGACAGGGAACTATTTTACCAACCAAGTTAAGTGACATTGTGGATTGCACATCACATTATTTGGTGTGAAAGTTTACCACCCCCACTAGCAACGTGTTGATATTAGAACCATGTGCATAAGGTCAACTGCACATACATGCACATTGCAAATGCACATGGCATTAGGTATGTGTGTGTACAAATATGGCATTTGGGTTCAGCACGTACAATGGACCGAAAGAGAGTCTAAGTGCGGAAAATGGAGTCCCACTTTACATTACATTTACATGGCATTTGGGTATTAGCAACTCACAAACTGCACAGGCTGATGTCCGCCCTCCTGTTTATTTATTCTTACAATCCACAGCTCTTAAGTATGATAATTACATTGGTATGTAGTGCATTTTAGTCTTCTATACTTCTATTATGTCCCTTACTTGTTCCAGGGCTGTCAGGACTAGGACTAAAATAACTAAATAAATTGGGAGGCCCCAAAATGGTTTGGACAGCTCTGATCTAGTCTATGAATGGAAGTAGGATTACCTGTCTTTCAATACGCCTCTCATTTTCAATTTTCCTCTTGTTTGCAGTCTTCAAAAGATTTTCTATATACTTAGGTTTTTTCTGTTCCTTACTTTTATCTTTCTTAGCTTCCTTTTCATTTTTTATACTTTCATATACTTCATCATATTGAAAAACTGTTGGATCCTCATCAAATGCTTTATTTTGGGCTGATTTTGCCTGCAATAAGTTATTTACAGTAAGTCTTGTGTCTATTATAGATTCAAATTAAATTTTGTGCGCAACAACCTGTCTGGATATATTATCGCTAGGTCGAAGTAATACTGGTTTTTTATTGGATTCTTCTTCAGAGTCTGAATCATCTCCAAAGACATTCCTTGAGGCCTGAAAGACAGGTGGTTTCACCTTTTCAGGCAATATAAGCCCGTACCTAAAAAAATATATCATTTTTATAGTCCCCAATGTGTAAAATAAAAAATATTTTTTAAAATTAACTAGAGAAATAGCATAATTTTATTATCACTTACTTTTTGTTGCTTGCCATTTTCCTATAGTGTTTTTAAAGGATAGAATAGGAAGATCCTAAATGTTAAAGCTCTTAGATAACAAAGTATATTCTTTGAATAGGTACTGAGTAATAAGTAGGTATAAGCAGTAATTTCCTGGAATCCTGGAATAGAAAAGAAATATTAAATTATTTATAGGTTACTATCAGGTTTTTTTTTTCCTCGGCAAAGAGAATATAATCACTCCGTTTTAAGAGACGCCATTCCATACATTGGTCTGAGCTCGAGGTTCTTTTTTTTCTTTTTTTTTCTTTGGCACAGGGGAACGTTGACAACCACACGGCATGAACATTGGTTTTATTAATGTTGGCATGACTGGTATTTGACAACTGACAGCGTTACGTAGTGATGGGAAACTGTCGATAGATTCCCACGATAGTTACTAGTGATGGGAAATATCGAAAAATATCGACAGCGGACAGGGTGCAGATCTTGTTATTTTTCAGATTTATTTTAATAGAGAAATAACAATTTTTAAATATTTCAAAACACATTTATTGAAAATTTTAATTGGTATTAAACAATATTCATTGATGAATTCTATTTCTATTGTAATGCCTTCCAAAAAAATATATGAAATCGTGTTGAAAACAAAGTTTAACTTATTTGATACAGTTTTCCAAGCCGGGACAACAAGCTAGTGTCAGCATACTTCTGGATTTACAGTGGACCAGCTTAATAATAATAGGAATATGGACAGTGATCAGTAGTGATCACTTCATCAAAGAAATAATAATGAATGGAGACATCATAAAGATCCGACAAAAGTAGCAAATAGATAATGTCTGATCGTGACATTTTTAAGGTTTAGAAAAGTGTCAGATTACTTACATATTGTTTTACTTAAAAGATTATTAATTATAAACAGAACTGTCTATGACATCGTGGACCACACTACACCTTTCGGCTAAAAGTTCTGTCTGATCAGATGTTGGCTTAGAGCAGACAGCCACTGGAGATGCCATACCGTGCGTTTCCCCTCCGGCAAAGTACATTGGTCAACTTTCGGAACTGGTCAACGCAGTTATACAAAACTACTTGGATGTCGCTACATCGCCATTTTGCATCGCTCCGTGTCGCGTGACGTTTCTCTTAAAAATGGTGAATTGTGCAGTATTTTCATGTAAAAGGCGATCTGACAGCTAAAATTCGCAATAAGATCGCGTTTCCTATCATAAGTAATGACTTTTATTAATTATCTATATAATATAAAGCTCGATTACCACTCACTGACTCACTGACTGATCAGGCCTATTTTTGGGGGGGTTGCCATGTTTATTTGCAGAAAAAGTTTTGTCAACCCTAAGTGTTTTTTTAATCAATCCAGGTTTTTGACATTTAAAGAAAAAAAAAACAAAATGGCGGCCGTTTTTGCGACATCAACTTTTTTGTTACGGCAGTTATTCGAGATGTGAAAAGTGTCTCAGAATCACCCTTTGCTATTTTGTACATGACAAGAAAAAAAAGTTGAAAAAACAAAATGGCCGCGCCGCCATCTTGGATTGAAAATTGGATTTCGAGCACTTTTCACGGGATCGTAGCTGAGGGGGGGCGCCGCTCGATTTTCAAATTTATTTTTTTAATCTGTTGCGTACATGTTCTACTTTCAAACGTCAGTTGCACTTTTCCAAAATCCAAGATGGCGCCGCCCCTGGCGGCCATTTTGTTTGGAGAAAAAAAAGTGTACTTTTCAAACGAATTTTGCGGGGTGATGGCAACACTGGAGAGATTTGAAACGTTCCGAGCGTCGGTGGGTAATTTATCACAGTATTGCCACGACTGAGAATTTCTACCAAATTCATGGTAGTTTTTGGGCCACGGCCCCGAATGGTAGAAAAAAAAAGTTGCCATGTTTGCAAAAACCGAGTATGCAGTTTTGTAGTCATTGGGCCTCGCAATGTCCTCCAGATAGTTTTTTGGAAAAATATTGGCAACACTGGAAATGGCGGCGGAAATAAATTTTCGGGTGTCGCTGACTTCTAGAAGTTCTTTGGACGAGGGTATCATAGATGGAAAAAAAATAAAAATTGTTTCTGATAGGTTATGCTATGTAGTATATGGGAAAAATACGCGCTGTCAAAAAAACAAGATGGCGGACGAGCTGGCGGCCATCTTGTGAAATCCTATTTTTTTGAAAATTTTCAAAGTGATTTTTTCGATAGATGGCGACACTTGAGAAAGTTTACATGTATGAGGCAGGTGTAAGTCTTGCTTACATGTATTGCCATATCGAAAAACATTTTTGCGTTTTTTGATAGTTTAGGCGTCAGGGCCCAAAATAGTAAAAAAAATGAAAATTGATTTCCAGGAAAAGTAAACACATAAAACCTTTAGTTGGGTTAGTCTAATTGACATTAGGTCATTTTTAGCCAAATCATCTGGCAACACTAGGAGATATTGAGAAAAATGTTTTTTTGACATGGTCATTTTTGAGAGGTTCCTTGGGGGACCAGTATTATTTTAGAAAAAAAATTAAAACGCCAGTCAAAGCGGCATATAATGTAGTATATGGGAAAAATATGGATTGTCAAAAAATCAAGATGGCGGACGAGTTGGCGGCCATTTTGTAAAAAAAATGAGATTTGAATAAATTCAAAGTTATTTTTCGGCCAGATGGCGCTACTTGGGGAACTCATGATGTATGACGCGAACGAGTGTCTTTCTAAGGTGTGTTGCCATGTTCAAAAATATTTTCATAATTTTCAATAAGTTTCGAGACTTGGTCAAAAAATAAAAAAAATAAAAATGACAGTTGTTGGGGAAAAAAAGTACATGAAGGCTTGAATTTAGGTATTTGAAATCCCTCTTATCCATTTTTACTAAAATTAACTGGCAACACTGGGAGCAGCGTCCAAAAGAAAATTTTGACAGGGGCATTTTTGAGAGGTTCCTTGGGCGAGCAGTATTATCTCAGAGAAAAAGTAAAAACGTGGTTCGACGCGGTATATGTTGTAGAATATGGGAAAAATATGGGTTGTCGAAAAAACAAGATGGCGGACGAGCTGGCGGCCATTTTATAAATGTTAAGATTTTTGGCACATTAAAACCAATTTTTCGGGCAGTTGGCGCCACTTGACGAGAATTATTGTCATAATCTTTATGGTAGGTATTTACAAGAGCTACAAAATGGTAGAAAAAAAAAACTTCATCCTCAAGGAAAATTTTAAATTTAGTACATAACTTGTGTAAATGTACGTAAAATTGTAAATTCTCAACGTCTGTGTGTTGTGCCCTGTCAAAAAGTGACATGTATTGTCATTCTCAACCAACCAGAGCATTTACAAAAACATGCGACGAAAAAAAAAAGAAAATTTTTTTTTTACTCTACTACGAAATTTTCCCATACATTTTGTACTGAAGTCGGCTGAACCCTACACATAGGTACCAGCCAGAAGAATTATTATGAGAACATGCAATGGAGAATGGAGATACAAAAGATTTCTGCATTATTATGGAAAAAAGATGGTAATTAAACCGAGACTATGGAAGGCAATTGAGTTGAAGGAATATAGCTGAAATGGTTGGCAGGATATTGATGATACAACGGGTCGTCTGCTTTATCGACCTTCTGTCTTAAGTTTTTACGTAATTATCAAACCTAACAACTTACAGTGACCATATCATATTGAGGAACTATAACGATTCAATAACATACAAAACTAAAAAACTCAAGAAAATTTAGAGTTTCAAACGAAACCACTAATGTAAAATCAATGAGAAGAACCGCAAATATAACTTGGTAATTTCATATATTTATATAGTATTACCACAATATTTATGCGGTTAGTGTTACTAAAAATTTAAATTAAGTTGAATCAAAATTTCATAGAGAAGTTTTTATCACTTGTGCTTGTTAGTGTGTGTTACTACCTACTGACATTAACGTTACGATTATGAACTTTGAATCGCTTAGCCAGCTCAGCGTAGGTATCAAGTGTGGGCTTATATGGAAAAATCTAAATACTCGACACAAGCCTCGAACACAGAGCGAAGCGCCGCGTAGGGCGAAGCCCGGAGCGGCCATTTCATCACGAGTTTTCTTCACAAACCCAAGCGAAGCGCCACGTAGGGCGAAGCCCGGAGCGGCAAATACATCGATCGTTGCACCGGGAGAATCCCGCAATGGCCATTTAATAATTATCATACAGCGGCAGAACCAAGCGGAGCGCCGCGTAGGGCGAAGCCCGGAGCGGCCATTTCTATCACTCGTTATATTGCAATAATATAGCAGAGCGCCGCGTCGGGCGCAGCCCGGAGCGGCCTTCTAATTGTATATATGGACTTTTTCATCGTGTTCAACGTAACATTGCGGAGCAAAGGCGAAGTGCCGCGTAGGGCGAAGCCCGGAGCGGCCATTTCATCGCGAAGGCGACGCACAAAACCAAGTGGAGCGTCGCGTAGGGCGAAGCCCGGAGCGGCCAATTCATCGTAACGTAGTGGCAATTTTATCGCTACTTACAGTTTCATAACAAAGCGGAGAGCCGTGTGGGACGAAGCCCGTAGCGGCCGCTTTCATATGGGTGCGTTGAAAAATGAATGCGGAGCGCCGCGTAGGGCGAAGCCCGGAGCGGCCATTCCATTACAAGTTTGAACTTCAAAACCAAGTGGAGCGTTGCGAAGGGCGAAGCCTGGAGTGGCCATTTCAACCTGACTTTTAGGTGCAGTACCAAGCGGAGTGCCGCGTAGGGCGAAGCCCGGAGCGGCCATTTCAATCACTTGGTGTGTTGCGAGAATATAGCAGAGCGCCGCGTCGGGCGCAGCCCGGAGCGGCCTCCTAACAATATGTATGGACTTTTCCATTGTGCTCTACGCAACATCGTGAAGCAAAGGCGAAGCGCCGCGTAGGGCGAAGCCCGGAGCGGCCATTTCACCGCAAGCACGACATTTAAATCTAAGCGGAGCGCCATTTAATTGAAACACGACGCATGACATTAAGCGGAGCGGCTTTTCATCGTTAGATAGACGGGCAGAACCAAGCAGAGCGCCGCGTAGGGCGAAGCCCGGAGCGGCCATTTCTTTGTAAGTTTCATACGCAGAACCAAGCGTAGCACCGCGTAGGGCGAAGCCCGGAGCGGCCATTTCATCGAAAGTTACACATGCAAAACCAAGCGGAGCGCCGCGCAGGGCGCAGCCCGAAGCGGCTACTTATTTCATCACAAGTTTATCAAACATAAAACCATCGGTGCGCCGCGTAGGGCGAAGCCCGAAGCGGCTATTCCATCACAAGGCTTATCGACAAACTAAGAGGAGCGCCGCGTAGGGCGCAACCGTCCCAAGATCATACATTTGATTTATCTTTCCGTTGGCAAAAAAGTATAAGAGCAGCCGTGACAGACAGAGAACCGCCCCGTGTATCCTCGCGAGGCCGCAGGCCGAGCTGCGTCTCGCGAGGCCGAAGGCCGAGCTCCGCGGAGGGCGAAGCCCGTAGCGTCGCCGCGCAGGGCGCAGCCCGTAGCGGCAAAGCGTCGCAGACCTAGCTTGAAGGCGCACCCGCGCAAAGCGCGGGGCGACAAAAAGCTAGTTAAATGTATATTAAACTAGAAAATCTATTTTAATAAAAAACCGTTACGATACGTAAACGACAGAAAAATTTAATAATGATATCGTGGTATCGGTCCTAGTGATGGGACCAATTAAAATCAACTCGACATTTGAATGAATCATTCACTCACTGCAGTTAGTTTCAAAATCCGTTCTTTTCATTATATTTTGAATAAAATAGTATAGACGTATATTATAATATTAAAACATTGTAAAGTGAATTAGAGAAATTACTGTCCTTTCTTCTGGTCATACGATGTTGGAATTTATTCTAAAAATAAAAAGAATTGGTGGCTATAAAATATTTCGATGTAAAAGGAATAAAATATGTGGTCCGGGAGTATCATGCATCACATGCATGATAACGGAGTAGATAGTAAACCATAATTGGAGCTCGCTAATTTTAATATAGAAAAGTATACGAATGTTCGTTTATCCAATATTTCAAAAAAATTAGACCCCCAGAAATATATTCGACACGTGTACAATAAACTTATTCATTTTGAAAATCAATATAAATGCGTAATAAGGAATTTTTGTAATATTTAAATAAATCATTCTAATTAAAAATATATTGTTTCATTTAATCTCCCTTTGTTTGTCCAAATGTTTAACCCCAAACTAGCGCACATTTGTAATTTTTTACGTTTTAGTATGTATTGCACAACTTCACCATTTTTTAGGGTTCCGTAGTCTACTCGTAATGTCTGTCCGTCTGTCTGTCCTGGCTCGTTCTCCGCCGTTTCTGCACCGATTGCCACTGAAAATTGGTAAAGAGATGTATACTGATAATCCAAAAATTGGTTTTTAACATTATTGAAAAATAATTATTTTTCACCCCCCTTTCCATACAGCGAAAAGTTAATTCGAAAAATAAATTCGACTTACCCCATCGTCTGGTCGGTATCGTTAAAAAGGTATCTTTAAATACAACAAAAATTGCCTTGACATAATGTGGATCAAACCCCCCAGTTTCGAGATATATTAATACAAAGTTAAAATTAGAGCTTCCTCTTCCCCCCCCCCAACTTTTGAAATACTATTAAAATAATTCTGAAAAAAATATGCTCTATACCTCCAAGTAAGTACCTACGTACAGCCACACATCACAGTAAATACTGTCATACACATTAAGTTGAATATCAGTTGAGGAAATTTGACAGATTGTGGTAACCTGATGTGTGGCTGACTGTACTTTTAACGAAAATTTTAGCGGACTCTGTATCATACATAGTATTTTTAATACAACTTGACCAACTTATGACGTGCAGTTGCCCTAACTAAATGGTAATGTATGGAAATAACTACCTAACTTAACTATGAAAATAAGTATAAATTATTAAAACGGGAATTAACGCGACGTTTATTTTTAAGTACATTGTAAGTACTTACTGCTTGACGTTTCGGCTACGTTGCAGCAGCCGTGGTCACAAGCGAACTGAGTTAATTCCCGTTTTAATAATTTATAGTTACAATGCAACGCGAAAATCTAAAAAACTATTTATGAAAATAAGGTTTAAGGCCCATCTTTTGGATACGGAACACCTTCATGTGCGTGTCCGACACGCTCTTGGCCGGTTTTATTTTACAAACTGACTAAATAAATATTTATTTATCTTCAATGTGCAGAATTTAACACTTACAATTTTATATATAAGTTCATTCACCAAACTGATTTGACTCATTCTTTGTGTCCCATCACTGTCTTTTTCGTATGTATGCTGCATAGTTACGTGAAATCTTTATTTGTGAGCGTGTATTTTTTGATGTGTTAAATTTTTCTGTAGTGTGCGTTTATCGTGACAGCAAAATTTGTGACTGTTGAGTATTAAAATTTTTGGTGGTGTGCTGTACGTGTTTACCTCGTCCCCCGCAAAAAATGGTGAAAAAAATTGTTAGAAGCGCGGACGTTAGGGCATCTCCAGTGGCTGTCTGCTCTAAGGATGTTGGCCCTGGGCGTTCAAACGAAGGTCCTGGGCATATAAAATGCGGTCCGGGTATAACCGATGGATTTCCAGATGAATCTGTAAAACATTTTATTAAAATTATTAAATATTTTGATTTTTAAGAGTGTATTAAGAGTGTATCATGACGAAATATTAAATTTGTAATAAACAATGTTCGGCGGTGTCCACCCACTGTTCCTCGGCGCTGCACGGTTTGTGTATTGGCCACTGACGGGAGTATTGTGAGAAGAAGGAACGATAGGAAAGGTTGGGTTGGGAAACAAATTATTAAAAATGGTTAGTTAGCTAAGGTATTGATGTAGGTAGGTACCTATATTTATATAAAGGGAGAGAAAGTATCCAAACAGGTACCTTTGACTAAGGAAACACATAGTGAAAGCCAAATACATATTAATAATCTGTGGTATTGATTGTGCAAACCACAGACCAAGAACAAAAAGTGCAAACCACGGTTATCTTAAATGGCAAGCTACCATGGACAACGCAAATTATTATTTATCATTCGATCATGCGGAAATTCCCTCCTGAAATTACTTGCTCTCTTATTATAAAGTCCATTTCAGCTTTGATTTCAGCTAAGAAGAGCCCTGTGACATGCCTGTGACAATTCAATTTTGACACTTGTAGAGGTGTCCTAAAATTAAATAATTGCGATTGTTAATATTAATCGATTCTACTTCGTATAAAAATGGGATCGATTTTATTATATTAACAGCAAACGCAGTGAAACAGTGCCTGCGCTGTTTTTCCGAGTGTGTGAGGATACCGGAGGCCCAATCGGGGGGAAATGGAATTGTTGTTCCCGAGATTGCGAGTTCAAAACAGCTTTTTTCGGCATTTTGCCAAAAAATTACAATGAAAAACGTAACAAACAACAGCAACAACTCAACTATACCAAAAACAAAAAGTACAATAACCGATCACCACGCAAATTCAACGAAAGCGCAACTCGCATACAAGGCTGATGCACTCCTACTGATGCGATTAATGCGACTATCGAGTGATCACAAGATGGCCGCCGATTATTGTATGTCACAGCTCTATGTTTTTCTCACGTTCCATTACACGGATTCCGAATTGCATAGGTTTAATATTAAAATATATTTTTATTTTCTATTCCAGTAAATTAAACTAAATGATACTGGTTTTATTTTTTGAGTTTGAGATGTTTTATTTTAATATTTTTCGGAACGATGCCTCATTTAAATGAAAAAAATATACAATAAAATTATTTTACATTGTCAAACATAAAATGCGTAGTTCAGGAACACGATGAAGTGTGACAGGGCTCTTCTTTCTTAGCTGAAATGGACTATAGTCATTGTGATACATATTAGGGATGGGCAAATGAAAAAAATATATCGATATTTGATTTATCGATATTATTTTAAAGTATCGATATATATCGTGTAAAAAAATCGATATTTTGATATATCGATATTTATCGATATATATCGAAATATTTGCACATTGTCAAAGTATAGTGTAGTAGGTATCGAAAATTAAATACGAATTGGTAGTCATGTAGTTTTATTTATTCAAAACATTACAATATAATCATTTAGTCAAACCAATAATTGTCAGATATCGACATGAGAAGCACTCTCTGTTTTATGTGCTCCCCTGTCAATCTGCTTCTATTGTCTGGCACTGCCAAGTTAATAACAGACGCAAGCCTTTCTGACGACACGGAAGATGCTTGGCATATTAGGTATTTTAAAGCGATATCAGAAAGGACCGGCGTGAAATGTCGACAACTCACCCAAAACTTTATTGGATCTGATTTCCTTTCCAGTAGTGGTTGGTCCAGATACTGCTTAAGCTCATTGGGGATAGAGCAGAACCTATACAGCCGATTTACTCATTCATTCATTGCTCTCTTTTTAGGTCGCGTTCGCAAGCAAGTTAAATTCCCTCGGTAAAGGGTAAAGTGAAGGATAGCTTTATGCAAAACATTAATGTGTGACTGAAACAAACTACTGTCTGGTAATAATCGACTTCCTAATCGAGAACTGAAGTCGAACAGGAGCTTATAAAAAAAAATCGAATTTGATATCCGGAAAAAAATATCGATTATCGATATATCAAGATTTAAAATATCGACGATAATTATCGATTATTTATTGAAAATATATCGATATTTTGATATATCGATATTTTTTACCCAAGCCTAATACATATTGACACTGACTGAGTGGAAATAAGTCACTCGAGGAATTTGTCTGTCTGTGCAGTGAACTAGTGTTTATTAGTTTATTGGGTAACAACAAAACCAGTTTGTGAAAAAATAACAATGGCAAAACCTAGAACAGAAGATTCTTCAGCTGAAGATGCGAAAAAGATCGTCGACGACGCTAAAAACTTCATAGAAAAGGCTATTGCTGATATAGGAAAGACTTCCGCAACAAAGCAGCTAATTTTAGGAACTGCGTCAGGATGGTAACGATTTGTGCAGTAGCAATAAAAAGAGTAAATTGACTGGCTTCGTTTTTTCAAATGTGCAAGCGATACTTTCAGTGCATTTTTTATAGAAATTGTGTTGGTACAGGTAGATGAATACACAAAGACCTTCCATCTATATTAAATGCAGTGGCTTGTTGACTCATTTAAATGATGTCAGTTTTATTTTGAATTAGTGATGCACATTTTGTTTCAAGTTTTATTTTTTAAAAACACGTACCTTTTTAAAAAATATATATGGTTTGATTTATAATATATATGTATTTCAGGATTACCGGCTTCATAACTATGAAAATTGGAAAAGTTGCTGCAGTTGGTCTTGGTGGTGGAGTAATATTACTGCATATAGCTAGCCAAAAAGGTTATATTGACATCAATTGGGACAAAATAAACAAAAAAGTTGATAAAATTAGTGATAAAATTGAAAAAGAAACTACTGGAAAATCAGCAGATTGGTTTGAGAAAGTAAGTATATAGATAGTTATACATTTTTCTTTTGCCTGTAAAATGTTGTATAATATGCGTCATGAAACAATAGCGATGACCTTGAGTGCGCAGAAACCAATTTTAGTTATCTTCTTTTTTACAAGTGTGCAAAATAACGGTCATCGCTATTATTTCGTGCCGCCAGCTATAGATGCTTGAAATATGCATAGATTTGCAGGGGCGAGGAGGTTGCCTTCCAAATTATATGAAATATTTTTGCTTTTTGCAATATTCATAATTCACAGAATATTCAGTTGATTAGTAAAAGAAAATAAAGTAAAACTAACTAAAGTTAAAAACTGACAATAAAAATTAAAACAGAGTAGGCCCCTGTCCCATGTCCCCAGTGTTGATTAGTCAATTTAAAAATGACCCTAACAAACAAAAAAGTTTAACTAAAAGCATAGAACACACACTTCATGTGTGAGACCAACTTGTACTTTGCCATCTTTTTATTAACTTACAAAAGTTCCTTTTTTTACTTCTTTTTTAAAGCACCACAGTACCTTCTTAGCCTTATATATTTTATTAATATTTGACATTGTAAGAGGTTTCCATCATTTCTAATAACATTTATTTCAATGTAACACATCCTATTTATATCAGTTAAATATATGATAGGAGGCTGCAGCATTTATGGATGTCATGCCTATTTTGAAATGAAATGGTGGACCAGGCTTTGTGAAAGACATTTAAAGGATGCATAATATGTATCTTACATAAAAAAAATAACTGAAGATCTTTATTTTGTTCCAGGTATTATTATTTGTCAAAGATAATTCATATTATTCAGCAGGGTTTACTGGAGGATTTCTGTTTGGCATTGCCTCATCATAAGTAATTTTTGTTGAAAACTGACTAGATGAAAATATAGGTACACAAATAATATATTTTTAAATATTGGTATTGGCATGATATATGATAAATTTTTCTATTGGGGAAATAACTCTTATAAACAAGTTTTTTTACAATTTATAGTAAAAGCACATCATCAAAATTATTTTTGTACCAGGCTATTTTTTTTTATCCTAGCCTACTTAATAATATGCTCTGGTTTATAAACAACTAGCGGCCGCCCGCGACTTCGTCCGCGTGGAAAAGTAACTTTTTACCCCCCCTTTTAACCCCTTACAACCCCCTTTTCGCAATAAAAAGTAGCCTATGTCCTTTCTCAGTGTCTAGATCATCTGTATACCAAATTTCATTTAAATCCGTTCAGTAGTTTTGGCGTGAAAGAGTAACAGACAGACAGACAGAGTTACTTTCGCATTTATAATATTAGTACCTATGGATTTATAATATTATTTCTATGCCCTGCAACAACATAATATCTATAAGTCCAAAATCATCATCATAAGCCTGTTGTAGTCCACTGCTGGATGTAATGTGCGCTACTCGCATCCAGCTCTTGCCGGATTTAATACATCAATTTCTCCACTTGCTGTGGTCAGCTGTGTCAGCTGGCTTCTTCCGAGAGATTGTACAAATAGTTCTTTAAATTTTCGCGTTGCATTATAACTATTATTATTATAGACGGGAATAAACGCGACGTACATTTTTAAGCACATAATTATGTACTCACTGCTTGACGTTTCGGCTGCGAGCTGCGTTACAACAGCCGTGGTCACAAGCGAACTTGAAGATTGTACAAACACCTCGATCCCCGATTTTACTCGTCGGAGTATTGTATTGGAGCACCTTAAATGGCGTCGCACTAGTTTATTGATCACTTGGTTAAGAGTTCGTTTTTCCGACGATGTGATAGGTCGTCACGTCGTTGCCTCATCATTAGTCTTTAAAGCTTTCAAGGAGTTTCGGTTTCCTCCTACCCTTGAGACACATGTCGCAAAATATCATTCCTTCCTCCTAAAGAACTCGAATCACATTTTCTAGGTTGACTGAACTGACCTTAAATAAGTAGCAAGCCAACTCTCCAGATACGACTGCAACCTTCAGATCCTGTTATGGACTGAAGGAATATGAGTAGGATAAACTTATTCTGCAATGCAAAAATTCTAAACCCATAATCATAGGGCAACAAGGAGTTTCGGTTTCCTACCCTTACGATACATGTCGCAAAATATCATTCCTTCCTCCATAAGAACTCAAACCACATTTTCTAGGTTGACTGAACTGTCATTCAGTAGTTGGTAGCAAGCCAACTCTCTAGATACCACTGCAACCTTTCAGATCCTGTTATGGACTGAAGGAAGATGAGTTAAACTTGTTCTGCAATGCAAAGATCCTAAACCCATAATCATAGGGCAAAATTGATAACGCGTTTTCGAAATAGCGCAAAACCTCTCGGGCGGTGGTAGCTCAGCCCATAAAACTGAACATTTTTCACTATAAGTAGATACCGAATTTGCTAAGAAAAAAGTTGTATCTTGTAAAAATTGTATTGTATCTTCGTACAAATTGATCCTTATCCTGCCTGACTGATAGATTTGTATGAAACAGCTGGTTTATATGTTCAAAATTTTAATTTTGTTTTAGGTAGAGAGATTTGTGGACCGTAAATTGGATAAAGCTGAAGACTTATTGAAGAAAAAAGAAAAGAAAGCTAAACATTGGTATCATAACTTCACTGGAGATGAACATTACCGAGCCACTGAAACTCACGTGTTTATGGCGTCTTTCGTTGCTGGAATGGCTTTGGGCTTAATTTGTGGGAAGTAAATTACCTAGATATGTGTCTTTACATATAGTATAATTTACCTTTATTTTGTAACCAAATAATGTAGTTGTAGAACTAAATCGTTCAAAATGGTAGGTACAATACTAAATTACCTATACGAAAATCTCGGACAAATTTTTAAGTATTTCGACTTAGGGACTTTCAAGAAATGAGCGTAGGTACTCCTTTCTGAAAGATCGGCAACGCATCAGCGATCTCTCTTATCTTGCAGATGTTCATGGGTGGCGGTTACTTTCAAACAGTTGCTCGAATGTCGCCGTATTCATTAAACCTAGAATAATATTGCGTAAAATTAATGAATAGTTAAATCGAAAAAAAAATCTTGCGCAAAAATGTTATGTAAGCTTATTGGATGTTTGATTATTTATTTTTTCCTATCCTATCTTAAACTATTGTCTGTGCAATCAATATAATCGATCTGTTTAGTTGAATAATGTGTTTTATTTAGTTCGTTCCCTCTCATTCTTTATTTTTTTAACAGCCAGTATAATCAAAGTTCTAGTACCTATCTATAATAGGTAACCTTTAACATGAGAGCTATGTAGTAAAGTCGTGACATTTATTGATGGCCAGGGAAAATTAAAACTTTTCTCAAGTTTATTTTAGCTTCATACAACTATTTTTTGCCACCAACTTGAAACCGAAAATCGTAGGCGTTTTGGTGAGATATTTGATTTGATGTTGTGAATGTTCGAGCCATAATAATATTATGGCTTAGAATAATAACTCTATAGAAACCTAATGCGTCCGCCCACTTTGAAGCTTAGTACCTAACCCTTTTTTACTATCGGTGGCGCGAGTACAGTCGGCGTCAGATCAAGGATCAGGGTACATTTTTCTGAAACATCTTTAATTAACAAAAAGAAAAGGGTCGGTACCCAACGTATCACACGCAAAATTTGGTCAGTTTCACAGAATGCCATTTTCGCAAATGGTCACTTTCGCAGAATATCATTTTAATACCTAATGCGTTATTTCGATAAGTCATGAAATTAATTGATGGCGCCGCTCTCATAACACAAAGATAGGAACTTCGTAAGTTCCCCAAAAATCCGATTTCATGATGACTTATCTTGACGCATTCACGCGATGACCATTTGCGACTAGCTGTATTGTAAATTAAAGAAAATGACCTAAGATTTTATTTTGCCGAGTTCCCTATCAGTTTTGAATCAAGTTTTAGAAATTAAACTGTAATTTAGTTGAAAAAATTATTATAATAATCAAAAAGTTCGTTAGATGGTAGGTTTTCTAAATAAGCTTTGTACTTGATTATGAAGTCATTTTTCAGCAATAGAACAGCTCTCCGAAATCTACTTTTCTGTGTATTTGATAAGGATAACCATTTCTCATTATTTTGACTATTGTTTTCATTTAACAAATCAAATAGTTCTCTGGCAGTCCTGAAATAAAATGAATGATACAATTAGAATTAAAGGATCACTTTCCAGTAGGTATTCCATATCGCGTATTTTCAAGACTTGCAACTTGGTTTAGATTAACCTATTATAGCATTAGTTAAGACTATAATAATAGATTTGTACGACATAAGTAAAAGTTTGATTTTTCTACAAGAAAGAATTGCTATAATTACTATCAGTCTCGGGACAGTAGTTCTACTGTCTATCAATAGGAGGCGCTGGGCGTTGATTGCATATAGCTAGTGTTCAGCCTTTTTGGTTCATACAAAAGGTTTGGCAATGTCTACAGGATTTTTTTTTATAAGTAAAGAAATTGCTAACTTTAACAAATTCTTAGCAATTGTATAACTATAAGTACTACCCGTGCGAATAAACAATGAGATTAGAAATGGCGACGCAACTATTTACCTCTCGCTCGCACACTATTTGCGTCTATACTCGCACACGTGGGTACATCATACTGACAAAAAAAAAGCTGCGTTTTAATAAAAAATTGTGAGCTAGTTTTTCCGTGGTTTTGAACCTTTCGTTAGTCTTGTCATATTTTGTTAGAAAGGTACGTTATTCCTCATTACTATAGGCTATGTATGTACCACGGGCGAAGCCGGGGCGGACCGCTAATAAATGTATATTTTTGTGAGAACAAATCCTACTACTATTATAAAGGCGAAAGTATGTAAGTATGGATGTTTGTTCCTCTTTCACGTAAAAACTACTGAATGGATTTGAATGAAACTTTACCACAATATAGCTTATACATCAGAATAACACATAGGCTACAATTTATAAAAATATATTGTGTGGATTGTCCAAAATATGACGGTAAGTGTCAATAATTAACTCCACGCGTACGAAGTCGCGGGCGGTCGCTAGTTCGTTTATAAATGCGATAATTATAAATTATTATTTGTTTATAAACAATTTCTTTTTAGAAAAAAAGAATTTATCGCAATCTGAATTATTTTCATAGATTTTTTACATAAATACAGTAAAAAATACTACTTACAGAATAGTACTGTAAAACATACTTAAATATTATTTGAATTAATAAAATAACAAAACATTTTCAATGCTAACTATATTTTCTACGATTTTTCAGTTTACTTATACATATTTAATTATAATGAAATAAAACATTTGTATTTATTTATTTGTAATTTTACGTATTTAGTATGCTGACGGTACCGACTCGGCGGTCCGCCATTTCTAATCCCAGTTTTTATCCGCACGGGTAGTACAGGCTGTATCTGTGAACATTTACATCCCTTTCACCACATGTTCTACAAATTCTGAACATTTGATCTATGACTGGAAAATTTGGATATAAAAATTTCAATTATTTAGGTATACAAAGTCATACAATAAGTACTTACTTACAACGTCGTTCACATGACCATGTATGAGGAATCGAATTTTGTTTCAATGAATTTCGAAAAATCATAGATCAAACATTGTTGAGAATGGTTGGTAGAACACATAGTTAAAGGGATGTAAATATTCACAGATACACCCTGTATGTATAGGATATTACAATTCTCTGTTACTACCCGTGCGCATAAACGCTGGGATTAGAAATGGCGGACCGACGAGTCGGTACCGTCAGCATACTAAGTACGTAAAATTATAATTAAGTATAAGTAAACTGAAAAATCGTAGAAAATATCGTTAGCATTGAAAATGTTTTGTTATTTTATTGATTCAAATAATATATAAGTATGTTTTATAGGTTTTATTATTTTGTAAGTAGTATTTTTTATGTAAAAATCTATGAAAATAATTCAGATTGCGATAAATTATTTTTTCCTGAAAAGAAATTGTTTATAAACAAATAATAATTTATAATTATCGCATTTATAAACGAATTTGTTCTCACAAAAATATACATTTATTAGCGGTCCGCCCCGGCTCCGCCCGTGGTACATACATAGCCTATAGTAATGAGGAATAACGAACCTTTCTAACAAAATATGACAAGACTAACGAAAGGTTCAAAACCACGGAAAAAGTAGTTCACAATTTTTTATTAAAACGCAGCTTTTTTTTTGTCCGTCTGTACCCACGTGTGCGAGTATAGACGCAAATAGTGTGCGAGCGAGAGGTGAATAGGTGCACCGCCATTTCTAATCCCAGCGTTTATCCGCACGGGTAGTACTAAGAGGTTGTTGTTATTTTACCTTACACCAGGAGGTGTTGGTTCAGCCAATGTAGTCTCCATAAAATTATTCTGATTAGTTGTTTCTCTTTCAATTTGATAACAGGGTTCTGGTTGTCTTTGCTCCAATTCATGAGATAAGTTAATGTCATACAAATTGTTACTAAAATTGTTTTCATCAGTTTTTTGATAATCATCATTACTTTCAATTGGATTGGATAGGTTATTCCTCACTTCTTCATTCCCAATAATGGGGCCTACACTTCTTTTAATGTCTTCAGTGTACCTGAAAGTGAATGATATTATTAAAACTCAATCAATTAATATATTAACATGAAATGCACCACCAATAACCACAATATTATTGTGATTGGCCTCAATCTATCGGCTTACTTTATATCCTTCTGTTTTTTCTTCAAAAAAGGTTGTGCTCTTTTTAAGTAATTTGCCAGTTTAGTCTTGTGATTTATTTGACATTCTTTGTACTTGTTATAAAACTGCTTCTTCTCTATTTTACTTAGAGTAAGCCAAGATTTCATTCCCTCTATCATTTTATTCTGTAACATACATAAGTACAAGCTTAAAGTCAAATAAAAAAAAATCTTACATACAACTCATTCAACTGAATTAGCTAAAAAAAAGTTATTTTGCCAATAGCGCTTTTCATTGAACTTAAATATAATTGTTATAAATTACAACTAAATAAATTAGTAGAAGTCCATAGTTTTGGTTTATCAAAATATTTAGGTACAACTTAGATTAAATCAAAAAGAGGAAATCTCTTTTTGATTTAATCTAAAAGGTACAACAAACAAAATGAAGTAGATATTTATGAATCATTTACGTACCTACTGGATTAATTTATTGAGAAATATTTGTAATTAAATATTTCTTGTTTACATATGCTACTTTTATACTTAGTTTATATTCTGTACCTACTCAAATTGAATTTAAGTTACTTACTTAGATAACACTTATTGTCTTTCGACAGTAAAACAAATTTAATATTAATTTTGTGATCCAGCCGGATACCATAACTACAAGATACCATTCAGGTATAATACCATCACGGACCGTGAACACCATGTATTAATGTGTATTTTACCAAATATTTTTAAATGTTTTATGCTTAGGTTTTATGTTTTTAATGGGTGCTGGAGACATTTATAGAATAAATAGAATTTCTTAGACCTAGTTTATATATTGAATTCTACTTACTTTACTGGTATCTTTTCTTCTGCAGTATAATTTTAAATAAAGAGTTAATACTGATTTCGGAAATGGTTTCTTTCCTAGTTTGCTTTCCATCATTTATATTTTTATGGTCAATCGCAACGCAATAACACAACAGCAATTTTACAAGCCTTCATTAAAAAAGTTAAAAGCTAAGGTTCAAAGAGAATATAATCACTCCGCTTTGAGTATATAGCTGTCTACTCTAAGTCACTCCGTGATCACTCCTTTATCACTACGTCAAAGAGAATATTACTACGTTTTAACAATGAGTTATAAATATAGAGCAGAAATACCTACAAAAAAAACGTGCCGGTTTAGAACATAAAATGGCGGACTGACAGCTATTTTAGTGCTGCTCTGTTGATAATGCTTTATCGATATCATAATTTGTCAAGTCGATACTGACTGGGGGGTCTAATTTGAAGTGAAACGCAAATAAAGCATTGAGTATTGAAGTAATTTTGAGACTCAACCAAACGATTGAGAACGTCATTTCGTAATTGAAGTGACCATTCTTTCGTTTGAGACCGATGGAAGTTGTTTTGACAGAACTCGTCTCAAATCCTAATTTGAAAGCCTAAAATGACATTCGTAAAATTGATTGATTAGAAGCTTAAGTTACTGGTTAAATGAAAATCTATACTATATAATAAAGCTGAAGAGTTTGTTTGTTTGTTTGTTTGTTTGTTTGTTTGAACGCGCTAATCTCCGAAACTACTGGTGCGATTTGAATAATTCTTTTTTTGTTGGATAGTCCATTTATCGAGGAAGGCTATAGGCTATCAACATAATAATATTAAGGGGGTTGTAAGGGGTTAAAAGGGGGGTAAAAAGTTACTTTTCCACGCGGACGAAGTCGCGGGCGGCCGCTAGTCAAAGTATAAATAGATAGGTACTCTTTATTGCACAAAGTTTACAAGTCTTCTTGAAGTAGGTAATAATTATGCTCTTAATATGTAATAGATAATATAGATCTTTTTATTGCAAAATTAAACTTAACTAGTGTTGCGGCAACACCAGGATCATAGCGGCAACACCAGGATCATAGAACCAATCATTCCAATCAACGAATTTTATCGCGTGATATGCGTCCGCTCTCATTGGTGCTTCATAACGTGATATCGCACAAGCGGACCAATGGGAGGCGCCGATGACGTCGCGGAAATCGACTCAACGGACATCCGGATCGCCACTGCATACAAGGAACACCTAACGCGCACATCTAACTCGTAATTTTAATTATTTTAATAGTTTGGTCTGTGACCGCTAAATAAGTATTTCTTTACTCTCTAATACCGAGTTTTCTTTCCTTCACCTCGTCCACTACAACTAGGTATACAGATATGTATTCAATTTACAATAGGGTATTTGACTAATCTCGATTTAGTAAAAAATATTTATACTTTTCCAAAATACTGGTAAATAAGAACCAATGGCCAAAATTTTCAGTTAAAAATATAACGTCTAACTGGTTTTATGAGCATTCAAAGTTTCATGGGCAAGTCCATTTTTAAAGTATTACAATTTAAAAAAATAATTATATCATTGAACTACCCGTACATTTTCCACCAACTTTTATTATAAAACCATTTACTAAAACGAAACATTTGATATAGCTACCAAACAAATTTACTAGTCGCGCATACAGGATACGAGCATGTGACGTCAACTTGCCTGTAGTCATTTTTGTATAGAGCGTTTTTGGGCTTGCCCAAAATATGTGCTCTTAAAGTTATGATATCTCAGTTAATTCAAATCAGAATCGAATAATTCTTACAATAATGTTTCTTAAATTGAGAGGTCTTTTGATTAAACACATAAAAAAAAATTGTCAAATACCCTATTATGGTGGTAGTAGGTAGTAGAGCTTGTAGTGATATTATCTTCCTGAGTTCAGTTCGTCGCAGTTTGTAGAAAGAGATCTGTAAGTAAGAAAATTATGGTATTATTGATAAGATTATAATGATATTATCTACTCTTAATAATAGAGGTAGGGCAATGGTAGCTCAGTGAATAAAAACGGGAGGTCGTAGCAGTAGGTATGTAATACCGGTATCATTAATAACAATCTCAAATTGACGAGTTTACGATATGTGATCAAAATCAAATTATTACAATACTCCCCAAAGTGAAATTCATCGCTTAGCATAAAAGGTTTATCTTCATCGTAAAATATTATCGATGTTTTTACTACAACCCTAGTATAAAACTCACGAATTTTTATAACATAAAAAATATTCAAAATGAAGCATAATTATGGACTGAAAACACACGGATAGAATCACACGGGGAAACAAAAGTGTAAAACATTCAAAGTTTCTATAAATATAATGAACATTTTATAATAATTAGAAAAAAATATAACATACCGGTGCAATGTTAATCTTTGCTGATTTTCGCTTTTCCTTGAGCCACATCCTATAACACTACACTTGGGCATAATGATTAAATGTTTCTTCAATATCCTGTGTAATGTGGACAACGAGTTCTCAAAAGAAAAGAAATTATTAGTTATTTTTGTCGGAAGAAACGGTGAGTTGACACTTCATGTACTTCAGAAAACTGTAACTAAACATGGCTTTTTGGCCGCATTAGGCATTAACGTGGTTGTCAAATGACAATTTTTCCGATTATAGAGCTGAATGAAATAGTGTCATCTCTTTCCACTTATGAAATCAAGGCTGAGTTAGATAGAGAGAACAATAGTTTTGAGAACTCCACGTCGACATGCATGGTATTTGTATAACTGATTTCTGTATAGGACAATAGGCCCGGTCCATATATTTAAGTCAATGCGTTTTAAGCACTGAGCAAAGAGAATAATTATAGTAATAACTCCGTCCGTTTTGCACTGAGTAAGGCTGCCTGTCCATTTAAGCGGAGCGATGCGGCGGAGCGGAGAAACGGACAAATATTAGCCAATAGTATTTATTTATTTTAGCCAGTAGAATTTTTGTGTAATACTATTGGCTAATATTTGTCCGTTTCTCCGCTCCGCCGCATCGCTCCGCTTAAATGGACAGGCAGCCTAAGTGAGTACAATCACAATGTAGGTACCTAATAAAAAAAAAGAAAACGATAAAATGTATGAAACACGTGACCTCGGTCAGTGCCAACCTAACAAACCTAACTTTGACAAAACAATATCGCCAACATGACCCAAAAAATAGGGGTGTTAGCGTTATCAATAACATTATATCGATATCTCCAGTAATTTATTTAAGTAAAAAATAAAGTAAAAAAAATATATTTTTATATAATTATATTATATATATATATTTTATTTTTTAATGACAACATACATTATAGATATACAGGATGTATCTGTGAACATTACATCCCTTTAACCACGTGTTTCTACCAACCGTTCTGAACAACATTTGTTCTATGA
>JABMDO010000721.1:0-25226 GCA_014851415.1 Cnaphalocrocis medinalis | reverse complement strand
CAAATAGAAATAGAAGAAAAAGAAAAAAAAAATCAAGTTAGGTTCATACAGAGCACTTGTGAATGTCAAAATATAATATAATTTACCACTGCTATAAAGTATTACGACCCTCATTTTCTTGCGCGACTTAGCTAAGAGTTTAGTAGAAGTTTCGGGAGAATAATAGAATGGATAAGCTAATTTAGCTTGCCCAGAAGGAACCACAGGGAGTTAATTTCTTTAACTTCCATTTTACTTTTAGCTTAGGTTTAGTTTTCAGTTAACTGTTTTACGCTTTCTAAGTGCTTCAATACTGGCAGGTGGCACATTCTATTTACACAACACTAATGTTACCCACATGAAAGCAATTTAAAAATTATGAATACTAACACCTACACTCGAATAATACTTACAATAAGCATCAAAGTATCTAACAAGTTTTCAGATATAGGTAAGACTCCTTAAATCAATATTAAACATTGAAGGCTTCAAAAGATTTAAGAAAGTTTTAACTAAATAATCACACTGGGGAAAATGAATGTGAAATGTTATTTTAATCACAATGATGGTTACATTGATAATAGAAGATTTGGACAACACGCTGAAGTATCCAAACACAACTTTCTCCAATCGACTGTTATCTTAATGTCAATACAAATTCGGTTCAAAACAGTTTAGGAAACTTGTCATGTTGTCTGTACTTTTGCCCTACAAACTTAGATTAAGTCAAAAATTTAATCTAAGGCTACAAAAGGTTTCTTTTCTATACTAATTTATAAAGAGGTTAATTTCTTAAAGGCAAACATAAAAGGCGAAACGCTTAGGCGATGTAATCGAGTCCCAGCACCATCTATTAGTAGTAGTCTAAGTTAAATTCATAGATAAATGGATAGGCATTTGATGGACTTTAAACAAACTTTGATGGATTTTGTACTGACTTTGGACTTTGATGGGTTTTGTTTGAGGATATCTAAGTATCTATGTTTCCTGATGTTAAGTCAATGTCAAGTGTCTATACGACGTTTAACCCCCATTACACCCCTTTTTAGGTTGAAGAAAACAAAAATCCAGAAATATCGGTCATTAGATTTGAATAGAAAGCCCAAATAACAATTTTCAAGACTCTAGCTTTAAAACTGACAATACGACTTCTTAATCCCCGTTTCACCCCTTCGTCGGGTAAAAAAGGGGTGAAACGGGGGTCAAAACTCCGTATTATGATTTTTGAAGCTAAGGTTTTGAAAATCATGCTTTTCATACAAATTTGATGCAGGTGATTGCGATATTTCCTTTTTCAACTTAAAAAGGGGAGAAGGGGGGTTAACACGTCGTATTGTCAGTTTTAAAGCTAGAGTCTTCAAAATTGTTATTTGGGCTTTCTATTCATATCTAATGACCGATATTTCTGGATTTTTGTTTTCTTCAACCTACGGCAAAGCAAAAGAAAGGTAATGATTTGGACAGGCTATGTGTGTATGTATGTATGTATGTGGGAGAGCCATGCTTCGGCATGAATGGGTCGGCTTGACCGGAGTGATACCACTGCCTCACAGAAAACCGGCGTGAAGCAGCCCCTGTGCTGTGTTTCGCTGAGTGAGTGAGGGTACCGGAGGCCCACCCGGGGGGGAAGGGGATAAAAGGTTGGCAGCGCACTTGTAACTCCACTGGTGTTGCAAGTGTCCATGAGCGGCGGCAATTGCTTACCATCAGGTGTTCCGCCTGCTCGTGTGCTACCTATCACATAAAAAACAATGTATGTTCATCTGTTTCCATGTAACTTCTAAACTACTTATCAGAATTCGATAAATGACATATCATTATAAGCGTCATAATTATCCGCTGGTTATAGGCTATATGAGGTTTCACAAAATATAATGTGGCGCCCTCTAGCGGACAAAACATACAGAGTAAAAAAATAAAGTTATGATAAATATGCCGTGTATGGAGTTGAAGAAAAAAATGCCAACATTACTTTCACTGAATTTTTATGCAAAGCCCAAACCAATTTATATGACTCTAGCTTTAAAAATGTCAATATGCTGCTTTAACCCCCTTTCACCCCTTTTTAAGTTGAAGAAAAAAAAATGCTGAATTTACTTTCATTAAATTGGTATGCAAAGCCCAAATACCAATTCTCAAGACTCTTACTTCAAAAATGTCATTACGACGTTTTAACCCCTTTCACCCGTTCATAGGGTGAAGGAAAAGTAGGTCACAACCACTTAAATTAAATTTGTATGCAAAGTCTAATTTTCAAGATTCTAGCTTTTAAAATGGCAATACGACATTTTAACCCCCTTTCACTCCTTTACAGGTTGAAGAAAAAAAAAACCATTATTACTTTCATTAAATTTGTATGCCAAGTATGTACAAATACCAATTTTTAAAACTCTAGCTTCAAAAATGTCAATACGATGATTTAACCCTCTTTCACCCCTTTATAAGTGAAGAAAGAAAAATGTCGCAACCATTCTCATTCAAATTGTATGGAAAACCGAAGTTTTAAAACTCTAGCTTTAAAAATGAAAATACGACTTTTTAACCCCCATTTCACCCCTTTTTTGATTGAAGAAAAATAATGACAAAGTTATTTTCATTAAATTGGTATGCGAAGCCCAAATATCAATTTTCAAGACTCTAGCTTTAAAAATGACAATACGACGTCTTAACCCCCTTTCACCCCTTTTTGAGTTTAAGAAATAGTATGGCACGACCACTTTAATTAAATTAGTATGGTAAGTCCAATTTTCAAGACTCTAGCTTGCAAAATGAAAGTGTGAGGTTTTAACCCCCTTTCACCCCTTTATAGATTGAAGAAAAAATAAATACCGAAATGATTTTTATTCAAGTTTGTATACAAAGCCCAAATATAAATTTTCTAGATTCTAGCTTTTAAAATGGCAATACGACGTTTTAACCCCCTTTCACCCCTACAGGTTGAAGGAAACAATTACTATTATTACATTCATTAAATTTATATGCCAAGCACAAATACCAATTTTCAAGAGTCTAGCCTCAAAAATGTCAATACGACGTTTTACCCCCCTTTTACCCCTTTATAGATTAAAGAAAAAAAAAATGGCAAAATCACTTTTATAAAATTTGTATGAAAAGCTCAAATACCAATTTTCAAGACTCTAGCTTTAAAAATTACAAATCTCCCACACGACGTTTTAACCCCCTTTCACCCCTTTGTAAGAAAAAAAAAGATGAAATAACTTTCATTCAATTTGTATGGAAAGCCCAAATACCAATTTTCAAGACTCTAGCTTTAAAAATGACAAATCTTCCATACAACGTTTTAACCCCCTTTCACCCCTTAGTAAGAGGAAGAAAAAAAAATGCTGAAATCATTTTCATTTAATTTGTATGGAAAGCTCAAATACCAATTTTAAAGACTCTAGCTTTAAAAATTACAAATCTTCCATACATCCTTTTAACCCCCTTTTCACCCCTTCAAAGACTGAATTTAAAAAAAAACTGAAACAGGTCAATTTTTATTTTTGATCATCAACCATAATCCAAACTTTCAAATCTCTAACATCTAAATTGAGAGACTTTCATACTAACGTTAACCCCCCTTTTCACCCCTTTAGGGGGTGAATTTCGCAAAACCCCTTCTTAGTGCGCGCCTACATAGTAAGAACTACCTATGTTTCAAATTTCATGATTTTAGGTCCAGTAGTTTTGGCTGTGCGTTGATAGATCAGTCAGTCAGTCAGTCAGTCACAGGCTGAGGCGTTACCTCTTTATTAATAGTATAGAATAGATATAGAAGATAGAAGATATAGAAGATAGAAGAAGAAGATTTATGAAAATGTAAAATTTCTTCTAAGACTGAGACTCAATGCTCATAAAATTAATACTTGAGTGAAACATGTGAGACATGTAAAGCAATATAAATTTAATATTTTGTTAAATTAAATAATGCTTTTATAAAGACACCGGGTTTTCATTTATTTCAAATTTGCATTAGAGATATTTGATCCCCTATGATCTAGTCTACCTGTTACTGGGATCAAGTCTCCCAGAATAGGGGACAATTGATCCTTTTGGAAAGTTCTGGGAAAATGCAAAAAAAAATTATATATGAAGCACTAATAAATATAATAATCAAATAATGAGGAACAGTAGGTAGTTAACAAAATTGCCTACCTATGTACGTTTTGTTTTTATAGAACTAACAATGGGGATCAAGTGTCCCCAGTTTCCCCAAGAGTTTGTGAAAAAAAATAAATTTTAGTCAATATTCTTGCTCCTTAGAACCTTCAAATCGCAAAGTGTGTACGTTTGTATGAATAATACGCTATGGCCGGTTAAATGTGCCGCAGAGTGTATTATTATAGGTAGGTAAATAGAAAATCTAATAGGGCTAGCACAAACTTTTCGAAAAGTCGGTAGTCTCTTCGTATCGTACGTATAAGGGAACCTGTTGTACCTCGGTCACTTTTTCATTCAACGATTTTAAAAAAAAAAACAGTTGTAACTATAGCAATTAAAACAACTTTAGCTGTTAGAAGAACTAATGTGGATCATAATATAAATTATATACAAGCATAGATCATCGTTTTGATAGGTTTTACATAATCTGAAAAAAAATTGGAATGTGGATCAAGGTACAACGGGGGTGATGTACCTAGATCATAGCTAGAACTCATCAAATAAAATCCATATTTCTCGACAAATAGCAAATATTTTTATTATTTTCAGATTCAACATGTCTTTAAAAAACCGTAAAGTACATAATGCCTCTTTAAAGTACATCTTGACAAGTTAAAATGTTTGGCAGCCCCTCTTAATGATAATTTTTTTTCTTTACTAATTTAATAGCACTAGAAAGTGCTGTTTTTGGAACAGGGGTTCGTTTGATGTTGTTTTTGCTACGAGTCATTTTACCTGTACAAAAAACAACAAAATTATAAATATGTGCGTTCCTAAACAGAATTAACATAGTACATTTGTACCTTGACCATATGATCAAGGTACAACTGTTTTCCTATGATCAAGGTACAACACCCCTACCCTTTCATGTTTATTCGCACATAAAAATTTGGGGGTTATGACGAACTCAATAAAATAAGCATACTACATTATAACTTAGATAAAGTACTTGTTTCAATCAAATGGTTTTAAAAAAAATATGTTGGAAATAACAGAAGTAATGAAAGAAATAAAAAATATTTAATATTTTACTTTTATGCCGCGAAAACGTTAAAGTGATCTCCCATGCAAACTCGATACAATGGCCGCCTGCAACTAATTTCATGTTGATTAGTCTTGTGAAAGTTCACTATATCATAGACAAAGAGACATAAAAAAGAGCGCAAACATTTCAAAAACGTAGGGGGCCCTAGGTACAAAGGGTGTCAAGGTACAACAGGTTCCCCTACATAATAAGGAATTTTAATTTGGAACTTGTGTTTTTTTCATACAAAATTGCTCATAAATACTCAAACGATACTTTGAAACGTTCGTGCTAGCCCTTCTAGTTTGAATGGGCTTCACGAGTTTCCTAGAGAAAGCGATGTCCGACTCCCACGTGGGTGGACTGAGTTTGACAAACAATAATTGTAATCGAAAATCTAAATCGTGTGGTCACCTTATTAGAGTAGGACGCCAATCAAGTTATAAACATCTCACGAGGCTCGAATGCAAGTAATGAGTACGCCATCTAGTTCTTATATACAATATCTTTGGTGTTAGGTAAAATTTTTAAAATATTTTCGTGTGGTCAAGTTATACTCGTATTTCTAATATGGCCTATTGTATAAATATAATATTTTTATTTGTTTTCTAATTTTCAAGATGAAAACATGAGTGTAGATTAAGATTTAAAGATCTAGATTAATATAAGGATTAACCCAATACGAATCGGAGCGTCATTCTCGTAGCAGAGATTTATCCTTGGATGAAGATGATCGAATTGGATCTAAATCAAAAAGATAAGTAGGTAATAATATGTATGAGACACTGCACATAGAAACTGCACATCTTTTCTCACGCACACAAGTACGCGTTCACTTGCACTAGCATAGTGTGATTATTAGAACGTGTTTGTATCATAAATTTTGTCGCAAGTGCCCTAGGTGTGTAGTTTAACATCATCTATGCTATTTATAAAGAGATAAAATCCATAAACATCGGCAAACCTTATATACAAACCGAAAAGGCGAAACACTATCGCGACGCAATCAACGCCCAGCGCCATCTATTGGTAGACAGCGGAACTTCTGTCCCGAAACGAAGTGAGGACGGGCCACTAGTAATAATAATAAAATGGTCGACGGACTCTTCCCGCTTGCAAAGACACCGCAGCAGCATCGAAACCTCTCTTGTTTCTTCTTAATGTAATTTCTTTATACCTACTGGTCAGTAGGTACATTAACTTTAAGAAGAAGAAAGAAAAGTCTCTGAGCAGCAGGGCTTCCCTGATAATTTCCAAATTGAGCCAACTGGAAGCATCCGATAAGATACGCAGTGAAGTACAATGGGATTAACTCACGACGATGATTACAGCAGCCATCACAAAGGAGTTAGAAACTGCTTACAAAGTTTAAAGGGTTTTTAATTAATTAAACAAGAAATAGTTTAAGCTTAAGTTAATATAATTGGGTGACAGATAACTAAGTAAATAGGTGTAGAGAGCCAATATCAAGTTACTACAACAACGCGCACATATAGTTACCGTACAGTACCTACACCACACATCAAACTATACAAAACTGTCCAATTTCTTCAATGGATTGTCACCTTACTGTCTAACCAATTAAGTTGAATATCAATTGAGGAAATTTGTCAGATTGTGGTAACCTGATGTGTTGACTGTACTGACTGTACTGTACTGTAACGTAGTGTCTTTTTACCAGATGTGCGAATTTTTCCTTCTTAACCATAAAATAGGACAGACGGACCCTAAGATACCTATTCTTCTCGTTTATCTATTCTTCGTTGTTTCTGGTTTCCATAGCACAAGGGAAAACCTTAGTTTGGGACTAGGACAATGTATGTGATATTGTCTCAAATTATTTATTATTTATCTCAATCAAAAATAAAGTTATATAGTTCTTGGTTGCTTCTAAAGCTGCTCCTTCGGAACCCGGGGTACGCTTAGACCATGTTTCATTTGGGAAGTCTGTTAATACAATGAATGAAGCGACTGCCGTCTGACATTCGAAACAATTTAACAGGAGAACCGACCAACTAAATCAAGTTAACACGTTTCAGAAATTATCCAAATTCAATTTCCTGTCGCACATAGACTTGAAAAATATCGAGGTGCATGGTCGGATTTGAGCCCGAATGGAAAGCGCGTTCTCCACGCCATCGCTGTCTCTTGCAACATGACAATGTTAAATATGCTTTGTCAGCAGTTAATCCTACTACTATTATAAAGGCGAAAGTTTGTAAGGATGTATGGATGTGTGGATGTATGGATGTTTGTTACTCTTTCACGTAAAAACTACTGAATGGATTTGAATGAAACTTTGCCACAATATAGCTTATACATCAGAATAACACATAGGCTACAATTTATAAAAATATATTGTGTGGATTGTCCAAAATATGACGGTAAGTGTCAATAATTAACTCCACGCGTACGAAGTCGCGGGCGGCCGCTAGTAGATGGAAATATTGTTTTGTAAGTCCGCCCAGTAGAGCCATAGCCTTAGTATAAACATTAGAGCCTGACATATTCAAATTGGATTACATTTTATTTATGTCACGCGCAGAGCGGCTCACAGCCAAGGCACTGCCGCTGTCTTATGCTGATTCAATTACATACTTTATAAAATACGTTTTTATGTTCAACAAAATCAAATAAGCTTGACATTAATTGAAACTCCGGAGAATAAATCTCGACCAATTCCACAAGACACAACGTGATAACGAAATAGCGCAAAACCTCTCAGGTGTTTCATACACCCTTTTTTTTTTAAGTGATTTGTAGCAGACGAGCAGGCGGATCACCTGAAGGTAAGCAATGCCGCCGCTCATGGACACCTGCAACACCAGTAGAGTTACAAGTGCGCTGCCAACCTTTTATCCCCTTACCCCCCCGGGTGGGCCTCCGGTACCCTCACTCACTCGGCGAAACACAGCACAGGGGCTGTTTCACGCCGGTTTTCTGTGAGGCAGTGGTATCACTCCGTTCGAGCCGGCCCATTCATGCCGAAGCGTATCTCTCCCACAGTTCCATATAATCCTCTCCTTCTATATAACGGGTGGCTTCCATAAATTGATCAGCGGATTGTATCATGAAATCGACCGGAGTGATACCACGGTCTCACAGAAGACCGGCGTGAAGCAACACCTGCGCCGAGTGAGTGTGGTTACTGAAGGCCCGAGAGAAAGGGGGTTAAAGGCGTATAGCGCACTTGTACACCGACATTACCGACACAAAAAAGTTAAGTCGCGATTCTCCTGTAGATTGAGATACGACAATAGTACCTACTTGTCTAAAACCTTGATACTTTATTATCCTGTGAGCGTACCGCAGGATCCCGAACAACGACAAAGGCTCTGTTTGATCCTAAAAAAGCATTCGAGGGTTTTCCGCTAATGTTTAAAATATGTCTGAGTTTACTTTTCCTGAGGAATATTTTGGCTCGGAAACGTTTGGGGTAAATTCTGGGAATAGAAAGCTTTGTGGATTCCTATTTTTTTGTGGCTTTTAAATACCTTAACAGAGAAAAATATGTTACCTTCTGACATGGCTATGTAGATCGCCTTGTTGTACCTATCTGAACTGGGAAAATCAACATGAAATCATGACATTCTGACAACTTAGAAAATGCTCATAATAAATCTAACTTTTTCCAGAAAATGTAAGTAGAAACATCTTATTTTTATATTTGTCTTTAATCTATAAATGGAGTAAGGCGTTGTTAAGGAATAAGGTCTTTTGATATAAGAGCTGCTTGCACATAGGTTATAGAAGGGGTCAGCCCTGGTCAATTTCTTGTATGTAACTGGTTTATAATGAATTAAATTATTGTTCATAAGAAAATTACTAAGTAAGTCTCTGTGTCCTAGTCACAACAAGTGCGCTGCCAACGTTTATAGTAGGCAAATCTTCTTCGTAAATACAATAATAATAATATAACCATGAATGGGCCGGCTCGACCGGAGTGATACCACTGCCTCACAGAAAACCGGCGTGAAGCAGCCCCTGTGCTGTGTTACGCCGAGTGAGAAGGGGATAAAAGGTTGGCAGCGCACTTGTAACTCCACTGGTGTTGCAAGTGTCCATGAGCGGCGGCAATTGCTTACCATCAGGTGATCCGCCTGCTCGTCTGCTACCTATCACATAAAAAAAAAAACCATTACCTATTCAAAGATGAGTTAAAAAATCCAAAACCATCAGTCACTAAGCATAAAAACGCGATAGCAAATCACTCGTCCAACCGGAGAAAAGCTAGCATTTTGACGAATGAGTCACTGATCGGCGAACAATGACTGAACCGTTCTTCCAAATCCTATTTTGAAAATGTGATTTGGCTGGTGACAACACAATACTGAGCAGGAAGTCGGAAACAAGGCCTAACGGGCTATGGTCATACACATTCACTAACTATTGTTTGGGTATGTAGTTTGCGTTTGCAATGGTAATGGCCAAAGTCACATTCAGCATTAGTCTGTATACAAACGTGAACTCATGTTTGTCAAATCTTATGTAGGTCAAAGAAAGATGAGCTATTAATAGAAATAGAAATAGAAATATTCTTTATTCAATTTAAGTCCTTATATAACATTTATGAATGTCAAATATTATGTAAGCTACCGCTGATTCGGAAAGTTGATTTCGGAATAAGTTAATAATGCTTTTAAAAAAATAATTGAATACCTTCCACATACCCCTTCCGGACACAGCCACCCGGTATGTGAAAGATGGTGGGTTCGAGTCCCGCCTGAACCCTTCGGTGATTGTTTTAAGTGAATTATTTACTTACTAGCGGCCGCCCACGACTTCGTACGCGTGGAGTTAATTATTGACACTTACCGTCATATTTTGGACAATCCACACAATATATTTTTATAAATTGTAGCCTATGTGTTATTCTGATGTATAAGCTATATTGTGGTAAAGTTTCATTCAAATCCATTCAGTACTTTTTACGTGAAAGAGTAACAAACATCCATACATCCATACAAACTTTCGCCTTTATAATAGTATAATATATAATATAGTAGGATTAAGAAGAATTGTGGGAGAGCGATGCTTCGGCATGAATGGGCGGGCTCGACCGGAGTGATACCACTGCCTCACAGAAAACCAGCGTGAAGCAGCTCTTGTGCTGTGTTTCGCCGAGTGAGTGAGGGTACCGGAGGCCCATCGGGGGGGAAGGGGATAAAAGGTTAACAGCGCACTTGTGACTCCACTGGTGTTGCATGTATCCATGGGCGGCGGCAATTGCTTACCATCAGGTGATCCACCTGCTCGTCTGCTACCTATACAAAAAAAAAAAGAATACATTGCTATAAAAAAATGTACAATTACTACCCTGGAAAACAGAAGTTTAAGGAATACCTGTGCTAGTAACTTTGTAGTACCTACACGGCATCCAAATTTTATCCTTGTATTACTGTTTACAAGAAGAATGGATAAATGTGGCACTTTCCTTGTTTGTATGTTTAAGTATGTTACTAATACCTATAATTTTGCAATTGCATTTTTCTCATCCCGATAGTAGATAGGCATGTAGTATATAGTCCGAGGCAAGAAAGTGTAGTTATGACCTTGAGTTGCGCAGAAACCAATTTTGATAGAAAGTCTTCTTTTTTACAAGTGCGCAAAATGAGGCTTCCGGCGACTGGCACCACAATCAACTCGTACCGCGGTATCAGTCGCCGGATACATTAAATTTAATATTATTCTTCCGGCGACTGATACCACTTAAAAAGTTATTAGAAAATTTATAGTTCATGCCAAAAAATAGTACAGTCAAATAAAAAAATGTTTATTTATTTACAAGTCAATATTTTGTCCCATACGCTTAGTAATAAATTATGCAGTTTTCACGTCACTCAAACGTGCCGGTAAGTAAGCATTGCTATCTCTCTCTCACCATCAGTGAGCCCTTTGTTCCAGCAGCGCTTTTGTGGTAAAACAGGATTATGCATCAATAGATGAATCGCTCGACCAATCATAGGCAAGAAGCTTATCTCTTTAAACAGTCAATTTTTGCATTGGACAGTGCAATATTAGTTAACCCAGGGACGGCTAGTTAAACACTGTGCTAAATGTTTGTTGTGAAATGTGATGTGACTATATTATTTAATGGTGGCCAGTGTCTTACTAAAGAATAAGATAATCTTAAGGTAAGTGATACAATTGTTGGCTTATTTGTAAAAAAACAAGTTGAAACATTCTCGGACCGGGTAATAGAACGTAAAATTTGCCGTTTTGTTCATTTACCTAATATGACACAATATACCCTTTGCGGCTATAAAGCAAACACAAATTATAATTCCGGTGTTATACTTTTAGGTGATTCACTTTTTCTTTATTAATTAACATTATGAATCCGCTAATATGTTTCATTTTTTTATTTTAGATCCATAAAAAATGGATAAGGAAATTGCTTCAACTTCTCACTGCCAGGAATCGTTTTATATTGGTGTGACACAAAGAGGATGTGAACTTTTATGTAGAGCTGGTTACGAATATACTGTTAAAAGAATAAACAAAGATGGTTCAAAATTGTGGCGATGTGCGAGAAGAACTTGCAATGCAACGATTAAAACCATAGACGATGTGATGACTATACTGACCGAAACAGCTCATTGTCATGAGCCCATTGATGTCGCGAAAAGTGCAGTGAACCACCAAATGCAAATATGTTTAAAAGATGTCCAAAAAGACTTAAATATTTCTGTAGCACAAGTATTTGAAAAAAATATGGAAGTCCTCAAAGACAAGGGATTGGACTTTGTTTCTAAAATACCACATTTTCATAATATAGAAAAGAGACTCTACAAGAAAAGAAACGATTCCATTGGGGCAAAAAAAGTTACATTCCATAAAGCTGCCGAGGTTGAAATACCTAAAAAGTATCAAAAATTGGTGTTTGCTGACTATAGAGCTGGGAAAAAGCGCATAATAACATTCGCAACTGAAGAAATGAAAGGATATATTAAAAAGTGCAAACGCTTTTATATTGACGGTACATTTAAAATTTGTATGAAGTCATTTTATCAACTACATACTATACATGCAGATATTGGAAGTACTGAAGACTACGTAAATATAGTTCCAGTGGCTTACACACTTTTACCTGATAAGAAGACATCGTCTTATAAGATACTTTTTGAATTAATTAAAAGCCAGATACCCGAATGGGAGCCTGCTGTAATCACCATGGACTTCGAAGCTTCGTCAATAAAAGCCGTTCAAGATTTCTTCCCATGTGCTAAAATAGTGGGTTGCTATTTTCACTTTAAACAAAGTTTGCAGCGCAAAGCGAAGGAATTGGGCGTTGACAAAACTCAACCAGGTAGAGAACATGTTCAGCTTTGCTCAGCTCTATCTCATCTTCCACCGGATATGGTCGATGATGGGTGGTTATATGTCATGGAAGAGTCACCTATTAGTGAAGAAATTACAAAATTTAATGACTATTTTGTCCGAACATGGTTCGAAAATACGATACTCAATGGTACTTTTACCACTTATGGAAACCACATAAAACAAATAATGCTGTGGAGCAATGGAACAGTAGGATTCGAAAATATATTAAACCGAAACCAAACATTGCCCAATTGCTGGAAGGACTCCAAAAAGATATAACATTTTACTCTCAAGCATTAAAAAATCCTAACTGCATTCAACTATCGAAGAGGAAGCGATCCACTATTGAAAAGTTAAAAAAAATTAATGGCACTGTGAACGACTTACTTGATCGTAAAATAAGTATTGGCCATTGTCTAGAAAAATTACGATGAACATTGAAAATGGGTATAATTATTTGTAAAATGACTAGTTGTAACTCTATTCTGTGATTGTTTTATATTATTTTTTTCCATTAAGACTGATTTTGTGATAGACATTTAATTTTTGTGAATTGTTGATTATTAGAAAGTATATTTTTAACATTTCTTAACATGAAGACAGATTTTTGATAAATAAGTAGGTAGTTAATTGTTTGTAACTTGTTGATTATTTAAATATAGATTTTTAAACATTTAATATTAAGTTATAATATTCAAATGCTAACATACTTTTAATTAGGCCATTTTTTTAAATTACAAAGTGATATTGTTAATGACTTACTTAATCGTAGAATAAGCATTAGCCATTGTTTTTTAAAATTACGATGAACATTGAAAATGGGTATAATTACTTGTAAAATGACTAGTTGTAACTCTATTCTGAGATTGTTTTATATTATTTTTTTTCCATTAAGACTGATTTTGTGATAGACATTTAATTTTTGTGAATTGTTGATTATTGGAAAGTATATTTTTAACATTTCTTAACATGAAGGCAGATTTTTGATAAATAAGTAGGTAGTTAACTGTTTGTAACTTGTTGATTATTTAAATATATATTTTTTAACATTTAATATAAGTAAAGTTATAATATTCTAATACTAACATACTTTTAGTTAGGCATTTTTTTTAATTACAAAATTATTACTATTGTCAGCATAATCCATGTGCAATGTTTTATTATGTTAGTTTTAAGTGACAGGAGTCTATTAATACATAAATAATTATTTTTGAAATATAGAGCTTTTCTTAAAACATTTGTGTGTTTGACTGTACGCAGTACCATGAACTATGGAAGTTCCTTAATATTTTTTGGCCGGTACCAGTTGCCGGAAGAATAATATTAAATTTAATGTATCCGGCGACTGATACCGCGGTACGAGTTGATTGTGGTGCCAGTCGCCGGAAGCCTCCGCAAAATAACGGTCATCGCTATACTTTCGTGCCTCCAGTTATAATTTTTGTAACACATAATTTAATGACTTAATTTCTATGACAACACATAGTTACAATATAACAATGTACTCCTGATAAAATATTATAAGTAGGTAATAGGTATAGTAAGTTTTGACGTTGTTAGTAATTCAAGCAAAGTCACATAGTAAAAGTAACCTGTTATGTAATTAGAATGGTATTTTCATTGATAAAGCCACAAAAAATGAATAAACAGAAAATCGCTTTTAAAGACCTCATTAAAGGGTTAAACACGAAGAATTGAAAAGGCAACTTGACACGTGCCCATTTCCAGAGTTACCAGCTAAGCTTCAGAAACAAGCTATTCAAACATTTCATAGGAAAATGTTCAGTGCTAGCCGTCGTCAGCTCTGACATAATGAAGTCCTTGGAATCGGATACAAAGCCTTGAAAACATTCCCAGAAGTCAGAATACGCCGTATATTATCATTCTGAATAAAGGAATAATCAACATAAAGGAATTTATTTTCATGGAAATTTTGAGAATGCGGAATCGATCGACGGAAATTTTGGGTTTACGGTTTCAGTCATTGAAAATTTGATTTGAAACTGATTGTGGTCGAAATACCATGCTAAATAATTTTACATACTATGCTGAAAATATTATGGTGCAACTTTCAAGATTGAGTGTTTACGTGATCGTTTCGAAGTAACATGAGTACTTACATGCAGTACTTAACGGTTTAATATAAACAGGTAGCACGTTTAACAAAAAGGTAAAAGAAAGTACGTGAAATATTGTCGCTTACTATTGTATGTTTGTTATTATGACATAGTATAGTCATAATTCCACATAATTCCACAAAACCCATGTTAAGGTAGACTGGCAGCCACATCGCCCAAAGAATTTCCATCACTATATCCAGCGAAGTAAGGGCTGGTTTCCATAGTACGAGCGAGGGTTACAAGCAACCTCCTGAGTAGCTGCACTAAGCTGGCAGCTTGCACGTGCGAGTTAAAAGTTACTCTATTGACAAGCCGGGAACTGGGAGCCAATTCTCGTGGTCTACATTGAAGTTGAATTAGAATTTCGTTTTTACGAATGTATGAAATCTCTAAATGCCACTTCAATGTCGAGGACACGAGAATTGCCCCTTTGTCTACGGCAGCAGCTTGCACTGTGTAAACCAGTCTTAATGCTGGCAGGAACACCCTGTCAAAATGGGATCTACTTTGTTTTTTTTTTATTTATTTTTCTATAATTCCTTCTTCGGCATACAAATTCAAAATTGGAACAGCCACTAACCTGATACTTCTTGATGGACTCCATTTGCTCCTTGGTGATGTTCTCGTGAGTGGGGGGCCGAGGGGGCGCGTCTCGGGGCACCTCCCGGGGCGGCACCGCCGGGGCGGCAGTCTTCGCCGTGCCATTCACCTGCTGGAGTTGTCATTCATGTTAGAGCCCGTGGGCTTTTGGAAATGTTATGAAAAGGACATGGTTGTATGCATATTTCTATCAAGAGTTTATGTCTGGTATAAATAGTCTGAAGGAGTCAGATTACAAAGAAACCTTTACGAGTCTGCACATGATATTTCATAGACATATTTGAAATAACATTAGATTAAAAAAAAAATCGATATTTCAATAAATTCAAGATACCTACGCTGTCTTACAAATCCACGTCAAGATAGACCAGTAGCCTTACCATGAGTTTGAAATACTATCCTCGCTATCGAAAATAATCGCTTTATCTCTTTCATTGTGATGCATTTGAAAGAGACAGAGCAATAGTTTACGTTATGTCAGTTTTCGATATCAACTCATGGTAGCGCTACTGGTGACAATAACGAAACTGTCTCGTAACGCATGAGAATTAGCTGTCGCATAGAAAAGTGACATACAGCGCACCAAATTCAACAAGAGGGAGGGGTATTCCACTCCAGCTTATGAGAGAGAAGGGTACTTCGGTTCGCAACAGCCGCTTCGCATTTAGGCTCTCAGAATCAAGCAACTGGCTAACTCAGATTTTATTTCAGCAATACCTACTTACTTAAAATTTATAAAAAATGTTACACTTACTAAATTATGATACTGATCTTAAGGGTCTAATTTGATGTGGACGTTACGACCGATTCGAAGTTCCCCTCTTTATTGCGCGCGCTGTGCGCTCTTTTGTTTGAATGTGACAGGTATACTCAGTATCAGTTTATGCCACCTAATTCGTTACCGATTGCAAATTACTTAATTAAAATTAAATTAATGGAAATCATGGAAGAACTCGGAGTCGTCATTTAAAAGTTAGTTTTAAGTAAATAGAACTTATTGCTCTTCTCATGTGATACGGAAAATATAAAACAACATCCTTATAGCCTATGCTATGTTGCGGTCAACACATTTCCTGTGGTAAAGCGATTATTAACTATATTGCAATAAACATTTGAACAAGCAAACAGGCTCGTATTATAACGGTGTTCAGAAGATGCCTGAGAAAAGTTTATAAGAATGACATTCTGAAATCAGAAACCAAGGCCTAGTCTAGAGTTGGTTGCCAAAGCGAATACAGAATTTTCTTAAAATTTTGCTATCCTAATCATATTTTAAGTGCTAAAATTGGTCATGATGTAGGTAGGTATGTATGTAAGTGTCACGTAAAATATACTGAACGGTTTTTGATAAAATTTAAAAATATACTTATCACTAGGAAGTATTTTATTTGCTCGACTCGGCGGTCACGTTAAATTGACTACAGCGCCCTGTAGGGCAATAATTGTACCTAGCACGAATTCACATATTTCAAAACGAGTTAAGTAAAATTAAAGTTTAAAGATTAATAGCCGACTGCTCTAAACACGCTCTTAAAAGTTCGAAACAACAAAATAGTCTCTCCTGAAATGCGTTGAGTTACTGTCATATTTTGGGTTTTTTTTTTTCGAATGAACTTTGCGCTGTATGGGGAGTGAAAAATAATTATTTTTCGATAATTTTAAAAACCAATTCTTGAATTATCAGTATACATCTCTCCACCAATTTTCGTGGCAATCGGTGCAGAAACGGCGGAGAACGAGCCAGGACAGACAGACAGACGGACAGACATGACGAAACTATAAGGGTTCCTAGTAGACTACGGAACCCTAATATAAAGTGCATAAGATCACGTATTTTATGCATCATTCATGCACACAAATACTTTGAAATGTTATAGGTACGTGGCAGTAAGTAGCTTATTTATTAATAGTCGGTAAATATTTAACAGTTTGTACAATTTCAGCGAAGACTATTTACTTGTTTCACACTTTTTGGACCGTGTTTTAGTATCTAAACTTTTCAAATTTAATCATTCGTTATTATTACATCTCGATAGATTACACACGGTATAAGATGTAACACTACAGTTACATGTATATAGATCTGTAGCAATTATAATAACACTACACTTTACCAAAATAGGAGTATCTTATTTTATGCCCTTGTAACGACGGAACAGATGCCTACCTAAATTATTATAAACATAATTACGGATTGAAGAACATGTTCACCATTAAACTATGGAATTACAAATACTTGGCGGATATTACTATGTCAACATAAAGAGCAAATATTAAATCAGTCACACATGCCATAGCGTAAATATGCTTAACCTATGGCACATGCAGAATATACATACATACATACTTACATAATTATTCTGTTAATATCTTTCCCATAAGCATAATAGCAAAAACATTGACCACAAACATAAATTGCTTGTGATAAGGGTTTTTACGAAATGAGAAATCCGTCATGACGACATAATAATACACAGAGTGTACCAGTTACATACCTTTAACCACGTGTTTTACTAACCATTCTGAACAACATTAGTTAAATGATTTTGGAGGTAGTCTCAGTTTTCGCATCTCGTCACACGTATATATTTTGTGCTCGTCATCTCCGTGAATGTGACTTTAACTGACTTCGACTGCAGAGAAGCTACCACCCATTTTATCAAATATTTCAGTTGATAAATTAAAAAAATATATATAATAAATAAATGCGCCAGACAATCACACTAATCAACCTGATCTCAAACTAGGTTAAGTACTCCCTGTACTTTGAGTGCCAGGTGACGATAATAATTATATTGGTAAAGTTAGCATTTATCGTATGAAAAGAGGGCGGAGCCATTAAAAAAAAAAATCCTAACTGACTACTTACTACCTACTCAGTTGCGGATTTCTCATTCGTAAAAGCCCTCATCTATACATATAATAAAAATGTAAAAAAGCTGTGTCTGTACATTGAAGATATTTATCTCAAAATAACTTAGGACGACTAAAAAACAGTAGCAGAACATGAATCAATGATTTTTAAAATTTTTGTCTGTCTGTTTGTCTGTTTGTCTGTTTATCTGTTTGTCTGTTTGTTCGCGCTAATCTCGGAAACTACTGAACCAATTCGAATGAAACTTTTTTTATTGTATAGCTGTAATGTCAGGGCAACTTATAGGATATATTACATTTTGAAGACCAGGCTCCTTGATGTAGAACTACAACAGCCCAGCTAACTATAAGAGGTAGGTCAATGGCACCTTAACAAAAAATGTTCATACAGATGAGCAGTTTATGATGCCATGAAAAAAAAACAAAGATCATGGAACATCTGGTTTGGACCTCTAAGAGCCCAGCTACACTATAACAAATATGGAATGAAATGGAATGGAAAATTGTCAAATGTGATGAGCATTTTTGGATGAGATCCTATAAGGAAGGATATTCCGAACTTAAACCCCTAATGGAGCGAAAAGGGGGTTCCAAGTTTGTTCATCTTTAAGCCAAGAGTCATAAAGTTCACGCAAACGAAGTTGCGGGCGGCCACTATTGTTAATATAGATGTTCTTTCGATTTTTAAAAAGGAGATACTAGTAAACTATTTTGCAAAAAATATTAGAAGAAGACGATGCGATCTTAATTTCCTTCATTATTTTCTTATCTTTAACAGTATACTCTTAAAGTTTTCGAAAGACACCATACACACTTACAAAAATCCCCGTGATATAAAATAACATGCAATTATTAAAACTAAGGCGTTAGAAATAAACCTGAAACAAGCTTAAAGTAAGATCCTGAAAGAAAGGAATTTAAGTTAGATACACACATTCATCAAAAAGTAAAAAACATAATCCACAGGTATTTAACATATACAAATTGTAACATATACAAAACTTGCCTACATTCTTAATGTAATTTAAAACAAAAATACCTATCTGACGCAGCTTATAATAAGCCTAAAATTTTAGAATGTTTTCGCAGTGTAAGGACTAAGTATGTATTCAATAAACATATAAAATAATCATTATAAAATAGTTCTTAAACCGGAAAAGCCTCATGCCTCAAGTTTCAAATAATTTGCCGAAAATAATGATTAAACTTGTACCGGAAAATATCGTCAAATAGTGAATTGATTCTATATCATAAACCCGAGCGAATGTTATTCATGAACCACAAAAAAGTTGAAAATAATCTCATAAGTATAGACAATGACGATTAATTATCTTATGTTTACAAAACAAATAAACAAGTATATAAAGTAAAAACCCATCAAGAAAATAAGCAAAAGGAACCGCGATATAATGACAATAATGTTGGTCATATAGAAGATTATACGATACTAATGTATCCGGAAAATAAATGTGAACAAATCCAAACGAATACGAATGCTTGGCTAGCTGCTCTCGTAAATATACGACGGTACAAGGAGAAAGCTCTGTATTGGCAACTAGTCAAAAACAGTTAACTTGATAACTTCGTTACCAGCGCTAATACAAGAAAAATAATACGAGTCTATTCTGATCGACTAATGTTAAGTGACATAGATGATATCTAACCAATATAATAGAAATACGATAAAGCTAAAAGTTTGAAGAAACTAATTCCAAGGGAGATTTCCCAAATTTTGGCAGCAAGCGGTAAAAATATGTAGGATGGTATATATTGCAGAATACCTTAATTTTTAAAGAAATCTATGTTCAGGAACATAATTTTGGGAGTCAGTTTAACTTTGACAGACTCGGGTATTCAAATGTGCTAATGTTTCTACAGCAAACAACTTGTTGTAGAAACCAAAAAAACTTTTTGAATATGCTTTGCTGATCCATACTTCTCAAATCTTGGGAGTCGAAGACAGAACGCTTAGTGCAATAAGCAATATTAGGAATGATGATGATATTTATTTTAAATGATGTTATCTACTATTTAATGATCTTATGATAATGCTGAATGATGTTAAGAATGATTTGTTTGATGAGAAAAAACTAATTGAAGAGTGAAGGCTTAATTGTAATTAAGTCAAGGTGAAAGCAATACCAAGTGACGTTAAATGATATAAGTAATCTGTACAGTAAGAGTAAATATTATCTTAGTAGGTAGCAAAAACCTGATTTATCAAAATAACTAAACTAATAAATCTTATACATGTTTTCTTTTCGTTAAAATTGTGATATTTCTTGTGATAAAACTGACAGATATTCATTCAGAAAAACATTATTTACAACAACATAACACAACTGTTTGAATAAATCTCAGCCATAGAAATTACCATAAGCATAATAAACAGGAATCATTTCAGTCAGCAGACAAATTCTCTTTATTTTTAAAATTTTTCGATTATATAAGTTCATAAAAATTGTTCCCATAAGTAATAGTGCAAATTAAGTGAGAATAGTGCGCCAACTAAAAAAATACCTACTATGAATGGTTAGTTCATTTTTATTAAGTTTTGCTATACTAGTATGTATGTATTTAGTAAAACTACACTACTAGTCCCATTACCTGTGTTAATTATTGGTCCTCAAAATGAAGTCACATAAATAGTATTTAAAAACTCCCTTTTAGTTTGGAAATGAATGAACTTAGTAATAATATAGTAGTTAGGTACAAATCTACATACGATCCTTCACCAATTGGGTATTTGACAATTTTTTTTTATGTGTTTAATCAAAAGACGCCTCAATTTAAGAAACATCGTTGAAAGAATCACTTGATTCTCATTTGAATTACCTGAGATATCACAACTTTAAGAGCACGTATTTTGGGCAAACCCAAAAACGCTCTATACAAATGGCTATTGAATCGTGACGTCACGATTCAACCTTCTGTATGCGCGTCTAGTAAATTTTATATGGTAGCTATATCAAATGTTTCGTTTAAGTATATGGTTTTATAATAAAAGTTGATGAAAAATGTACGGGTAGTTCAATGATATAATTATTTTTTTTTAATTTTATACTTTAAAAATGGACTTGCCCATGAAACTTTCAATGCTCACAAAACCAGCTAGATGTTATATTTTTAACTGAAAATGTTGGCCATTGGTTCTTATTTACCAATATTTTTGATAGAGTATCAATATTTTTTACTAAATCGAGATTAGTCAAATACCCAATTAGTTAGATACTTAACCCTTTAGTTAGAAACTATAAATCCTGTGAGGTCTCTAAATTGTATAAGGACACCAATGATTCTTATTCCCGGATGCAATGATTCCATGCGTAGCATTTGAGTGCCCTTTACCTGAAACACCACGCTCTGTCTGTCCATGGTACCGGGGTATTTTGGGGGTAGTTTTCACTATCTGTACGAATGTATCGGAACGTCTACGGCGACTTCCCGCCCGAGAAGCACCGGCGTCGTGTCAAACCCTGGAGGCAGCTTGTACGAAGCGTACACGGCCTCCCTGATCAGCACGGAGTCAGTCCTCGCGGAGTACGTCACGCCTTCCCTGCAGTCTAGCAAAGAATCTTCTCCGTTAGATATGAGAAGTTGGATCTTGTGATCGCTCAAGTTGTGGGTTGTATTCGATGCTACCGATTCGGATCTTTCCGACATCATATCCCCACATTTGGCTGTCTCTGACGAGCCTTTACTTTTCTTGCTTCCGAAGCTGGTTCCTGACCCATCTGAGCTTTGAGGCAGTGATAGTAGTTCTATTGTGCTATTATTCTTGAAGCTACCGGATCCATCGGAACTGGGCCCAGATATGTCGATTGTGCTTTGGAGTACTGTACTCTGTTTGCTACCGAAACTCGTCCCTGACCCCCCGGAGGACAGAAGCAGGGGCTCGTCGTCCCTGGAGGCCCGAAGGCGTACCTGCGGGGGCCGACGGTGGTGGGTAGCGGGGTGGTGTTTTGTTCCTCGCGATGAAACTGTCCGGCACGTCCACCGCCATCTCGCGTGGGGGACCTGAAATAAGTTAGAAAAATCTAGTTAAAAACTATCTGCAATTGGCAATAAAACATTCTGGGTCGGAATAATGAAGGTCAATATTATTAGGTATATCTATTCAAGATCTTCTCGAATGAAAATTTATTCTCCCTTGGAAAAAGAAGAAGGTAGATGCAGAGAGAAACCTCAAAATCATAAGCCAGTTCCCAAACGAAATGACACTAACGCAGACGTACTCATCTCCGAGATTGCAAAGGGAAGTTGCCCGAGCAAAGACTCAAACTGCCAATTAAGGAAGGGGCGCTAAAACGGAGGTGGGTTACTCGGAAAATTAATAACCGTTGAGTAATTCCCGTCGAGGAGCAATGACCCGTGCCCATAGCCGCCCCAGTCGCTTATCAACCAATTAACTGAAATATAGCGTGAACGAGCTGACTGCGAAATCGGCCGTCATATATTTTTAGATTTTCTAATTTGAACTAGGGCCGGGTTGGTGACATAATGGGACAATGTAGGCGAAGGACGGTCTCGATAAAACGGGGTGTGTCTGTGAACATTTATATCACTTTAACCACGCATTACTCGTATCTCGTAACTTGAACAATGTTTTGTTCTACATCTTTTGGATATTCGTAAAAAATTTTTCGACCCCCCCATACAAAATGAACATGTCACGTGACCGACTTTGTATGGAAAGTAGATTCTTCGATGCGAATTCCCAAAAGTCATAGAGAAAAATAATGTTGTTCACAATGATTGGCAGAAGACATGGCAAAAGGGGTGTAAATGTTCACAGATACAGGCCTTATGTTTATGATCTTTGACAGCCCGTATAACTCAAAGGTTTGAGTGCCGGTTGAGACGCAAGGGTCAGGAGTTCGAATCCCGCACCAATACATAATATATTTGTTGATGAGAATGAGACATAATATATTTGTTGATCTAGGTGTTTGTTTTTTCGTTATTTCTGATTAAGGAAAGGACCAGGAAAATGTATACCTATAATGTTGTCTCTATTTATTTATCTCATTAAATTTTCACGTCATTATTGCGTATGTGCATTATAACTTGTACATGCTGTAATTATGAATCATCATAATTATCAGCCCACGTCCACCCACTGGCACTGCTGAGTATATACAGGGTGGTTTTTTAGTGACGTCAATAAATTTTTTTTAGATTCCTCACACCTGGGGGTATCCAAAAATACCCCATGTATGTTCAGCGATTTTTTGTAGTTTTCGAGTTATAATTTTTTAAAGGTTTTTTTAAAGTATTCTGCCAGCGAGGCTTACAACAGTCATAACTTTTTTTTTATTGGCTATTTTGTAATTCTTTTTTTATGACATGATTTTCTAGAATGTAATTCATAATAAAAAAAATGTTTCGCTTCCTAAAACCACTTAATGTTACCCAAAAAAGGCCTTGAAAGTTAGGATTTTAGTTTTCAGTAGGATTTACTCAAACATTCAACTTCAAATTAAAAGTACAAAGAGGAGTTTCCATAGCTTCGAAGTAAGTTTAAAAACTTCACAGGGTCCTAAACTATCGATATCATGAAAAAAAAATACTACTTAATGGGCCTTTTTTTGAAGTTATCGACCTCCGAACGCAGATAGGCTGAAAATGTATGAAACTCAATAAGGCAATTTTTGCTCGATTGAAGGATTTACTCAAACATTTAACTCTAATTTAAAGTACAAAAAGGAGTTTTAATAGCTTCGGATTAAGTTTAGAAACTTAACAGGGTCCTAAACTACCAATATCATGAAAAAATAATACTACTTTATAAGCCTCTTTTTGAAGTAATCTGCCTCCGAACGCAGCTGCGCAGATAGGCTGAAAATGTATGAAACTAAATTGAAGCAATTTTTCTACTTTTTAACATTCCAATAGCAAATAAACTTGAAATTGCGATAGTTTTAAAAAAAGCACGCTTCGGCATGAATGGGCCGGCTCGACCAGTGTGATACCACGGCCTCACAGAAGACCGGCGTACAGCCGGTGGAAGACCGGCGGCAGCACCTGCGCTGTGTTTCGTCGAGTGAGTGAGGGCACCGGAGGCCCAATCAGGGGAAAGGGGGGTTAAAGGCAGCGCACTTGAGACTCTGGTGTTAAAGGTGTCTATGGGCGGCTCCATTGCTTACCATCAGGTGATCCGTCTGTTTGTCTGCCACCTATCACATAAAAGAAAGTAAAAAAAAGCGCACGTGTTTTGTTTGCGTTATTTTCTTTCCATATTGAACTAAATTACGCTGTGTTAACTAGACTTTGATTACACTCACGTATTGACTTAGTGAGTAACTCATAGTACTGCACAATCCAAGTCATTAAGTAACAAGCACAGGCGCAAAAAGAGGCTAATAAAGTAGTTTTATTTTTTTATGATATTGGTAGTTTAGGACCCTGTTAAGTTTCTAACTTAATCCGAAGCTATTAAAACTCCTTTTTGTACTTTAAATTGAAGTTAAATGTTTGAGTAAATCCTTCAATCGAGCAAAAATTGCCTTATTGAGTTTCATACATTTTCAGAATATCTGCGTTCGGAGGTCGATAACTTCAAAAAAAGGCCCATTAAGTAGTATTTTTTTTTCATGATATCGATAGTTTTAGGACCCTGTGAAGTTTTTAAACTAACTTCGAAGCTATGGAAACTCCTCTTTGTATTTTTAATTTGAAGTTGAATGTTTGAGTAAATCCTACTGAAACTAAAATCCTAACTTTCAAGGCCTTTTTTGGGTAACATTAAGTGGTTTTAGGAAGCCAAATATTTTTTTATTATGATAACATTCTAGAAAATCATGTCATAAAAAAAGAATTACAAAATAGCCAATAAAAAAAAGTTATGACTTTTTAAGCCTCGCTGGCAGAAAACTTGAAAAATCCACTTTAAAAAAATTATAACTCGAAAACTACAAAAAATCGCTTGAACATACATGGGGTATTTTTGAATACCCCTAGGAGTGAGGAATCTAAAAAAAAATTATTGACGTCACTAGTTAGACCACCCTGTAGGTCTAAACTCAGCAATGCTTGTATGTAACAATGGGAGGCTGGCAGGAGACCGTAGGGAGTAGCCAGAGCGGGATGAAGAATGTTCTTTTAATTCATTTTCGGAATTTAAAACCCAATTACTAAAATTAAGG
>JABMDO010000720.1:0-24291 GCA_014851415.1 Cnaphalocrocis medinalis | reverse complement strand
CACTCTTAAAAAACTGTAGGGATGGATTATTTTTTGAGACGGAAGTGACAGTTTGGTTTACGACACTTCTACACACACAAGTCCGCAGACCGACTACTTATTAGTCCACTGACGCATTTGGTCATTAACAAATATGTTGTCGACTGTCTCTGTTCAGCTGGAAGTAGAATGAGGGCAATTGCAAGATTTAGAGAAATTTTCATGAGTTTGGTACTAAATTTTGAAGACTAAACTTAAGTAACACCTACCTTGACAAAGCTGAGAGTTGCACTTATAAAGAGTCAAAAGACACAATTTTGAAGGCAATTGACACATAATAGTTATCATAACTAAAATAACAAAAATTGTTATTCGGAGCGATGGTAGCTTAGTTGATAAGAAGTCATCTTTCAAATAAGAGGTCGTAGGTTTGAATACGCATATTCCTTGCAATAACTGCTCGAAGGTGAGGGAAAACTTTGTAAGGAAACCTGCACGTTTCGGATAGTTTTTCAACATGAGATCCTACGATCCAATTGCTTAAATCTGCAGGTAGCAAAATTTTAACAGCCTGTTTAGTCTCTTAACGTCGTAAGGCCCAGACAGCAGACTCAATAGAAAAATCGATTGTTTTTGGGGTGTTGTTTTACGACGTAAAAGGTATAAAAATTCAAGAATGATAAAAAAATCATTTTAATTTTATTATTTTCAAAGTTAGGTACACTTAATGGTTAAAGATTTTTTATTGAAAGTAGGTGAGGTTGCGACCTAACCTCTAACACTTGTGGCCGTTTTTAAAAGTAGCTTTTTTGAATTTATGATTAAGCAATCATGGAATGTAATGCACATAGCACCATGGACCCAATTTATAAAAAAACATTGGTCTGCCACCGGTAGGACGATATTATTATCTCAGCAATCCTAATTGATTGACTTTCATTAGCTCCTAAAAGGCGGTGAATAGGGAACAAAAGCAAGGATTCATCACGGATAGGTGTGCGGCCGAACACCTGCCTGAAGCATCTGCGGTCACTTCATTGTCCAAATCGAATCTTAAAGGGTAAAAAGTGAGGGCTAAAAAACGGAAGTAGTGTAGAGCTGGAGCTACGATCGGTGTCGATAAATAAAATTATCATTCGATCATCCACATTCATCAAAGACAAAATAAAAACTTCCAGAAACAATTACTAAGGAACAATGAACATCGCAGGCGCAGTCCCGGATAAACGCGGCCCATTTACAAGGGTGTAAGATATGACGTGATATAGATCACTCACGCCGTAATAAATAAATAAATAACATAAGAAAAATTACAGCGTAAAGCGAATGTAACCGGAGGCGCTGTGAGGGCTAGAATAGTGTGGATATCCTCATGGCAGTATCCATACTAATATTATAAATGCGAAAGTAACTCTGTCTGTCTGTCTGTCTGTTACTCTTTCACGCCAAAACTACTCAACGGATTTAAATAAAATTTGGTATACAGATAATCTAGACCCTGAGAAAGGACATAGGCTACTTTTTATTGCGAAAAGGGGGTTGTAAGGGGTTGAAAGGGGGGTAAAAAGTAACTTTTCCACGCGGACGAAGTCGCGGGCGGCCGCTAGTTGTGTATAATTTCCTTTTTTATATCGGCTCAGTATATTGGCTCACCTCAGCCTTATGATAAGCAAGAGGAGAGCCCACGTTGCAGTTACAACGGACGCGATGGCGCGGCTTCACATCCGTTGGCACTGGCATACTGGCCAGCGATATGCTTCTTCACGCTTCATTTGAAGGAGTTCATATTGTAGGACAGAAGAAACACATGGGATGGCAACGATTTCCACCGTTTAATTGTGCGGCAGAGATATGAGCTGCTATTTTTTTTTTTAAGGGTAACGAAGGATATAGTCATCAGCAGTTGCCTCCTGGAATGTTATACCCGGCTACATCCATTAGCTGTCGATTCGGATCCCAATGTACGCTGGGACCATAATCTAGAATTCGGGAAGTGTTCACACAGGTTCTCTGCAGACCGGTAGAGGCGGTTTGATGATCATGGCTGCCGGTATACCATTAAACCACTTAGGTTAACGTACTCGGCCACGACCGGCCGGAAAAAGGGTGGTCGATTTAAGTGGCGAGGAGGATACGAAGAATACGAGAAATTAAAAATAACAATTAGTTTATTACTCTCATTATAACATAACACAGTCTAGTTATGGTGGTTTTAATCCGTTTTCTTACAATTATTGGCAAATAGGTATCTTAGTTAGTACCCAGACAGTTTTATTTTTAGTTACCCAAGAAATACCCGAATTTGTGTATTATGATGCATTTAATAAGTCTATTTTTTACGTTTCCCAACCATTTATCGAATATGTAAGTATCAATGGTATACAAAAAAGTAATTTGTATCAAGATTGATTCAATTTTATTTTACGAGTAGGTCTTATCCATATATTTCTTTCGCTCTAGCGCCGGGCGCAAGGGAGCGACAGGGACGGATGATTTAGAAACCCCTCGGGACGCCGCGATGCGACCCGGTATTAATATTGTGACTGGAGTCAAGAATATGCGCAATTTTTAGATAAATATATGAAGAAGTATTTTGTTGTTTGTTTTACTTTGTCGGAAAATAGTTTTAAGCCGGTAAACGTTGTAAGAAAATGATCCTACTTACTTTATAAAGAATAAAAAACTTAAGGAGAAGTTTAATTTTAAATTGCTTAATTTTATTAACTGAACAACTAAATGGTGTTTAATAAGTTGATAAAAAATCTTAACATAATTTTTTGTTATCCGTCAAAGAAAACTATTTACTTAAGTACTTGCCTGATGGATGACAAAAATTTCAAACGAGTTAGCGGGTCAACGCGGGTAAGTGATCAGTATCACCGTTCCCATATCGCCCAAGGACATCAGCTACATCAGAAGCAATGGGGTATGGGAACTAATTTTTAGGTATCTTTTTTATATTTTATTTCAATACCTTTTACTATTTTAAGCAATCAATTTGAATATTTTTGTAATCAAGACAGTAGTTATGTGACGTCACAAGTGCGCTACACCATATTAATAGTGTTACCACGTGATTTTTTCCCCAAATCGTGGTAAATAAATAATATGTAAAATGTTACTTGTGGGCAAAATCCCTTTTAATCGGGGGAATTTTACATCACTGTCTGACAACATTCCGGCAAAACAAAAAACAGAGAGGTATCTCTAATCAATTTTATATCACCTTTCAAATAAATGTCAACTGGTTGGTAAGGTTTTATTGTATTAAAACTAGCGCCAATCGTTGGTTCTTCCGATAGACTAAGTGTCAATCAGAGTAGATGTCGCCTAATGTAGCATTTATTTTATCTTGTTAGTGTAGTATGTCTGAAAATTCTCCTGATCTTGGGTCAAATGAAGGTCAAACGCGATTTTATTGAAAATATCATTGATCTTATGCTTTTAAATTTAAAAAGCAATAAAATATGGTATGAAAGACAAATGCCTCGAAATGGTTTTCGATTTAGGACAGGTTTGGTTTTTTTTCCCATACCCCATTCTTCCCCACTTGCACTTAATTTTGTATTTATTTTATTATAACCCGGTTTCTTGTTTAGTTTGGTCAAAACTAGACTATAGATGGCACTGAGTGTCGATTGCGTGTAACAATGTTTGTAAAAATCACCTCTTTACAATTAAGTACTTACCTACTTAGTGTAGTTAACACAAGAAACTTCCTGTTTCATCTGCCAAACCAACGTATACTACTCCAGTTTTGATCACTCCTTTCCCAGTGCGTTTCGGTATCTGTCGCCTGGCACCTCAAGCTAAATTGGTACCGAAATTTCGAATTCAAATTTGGATTCCCATGTGTGCCCCGCGGCGGGACCCCTTTTAACATACTAATTGATCCTTTGGCGATGCCCATCAGTTGTGCAGCCTTTGAAGCTTGATTGTTCCTAACTGGTATTTGGTAACTGGTCTGGTTTGGTGGTGACGAGTTGGGTAAGGTCGTGGTGTTGCGGTAGTTCGCGTGTACATTGCAATTACTTTTTGGAATTTTCGAAGTGATTTGGGATGAAGGAAGGCATGGGTTCGATGCCCGCCCTGGACAAATAATTGAGTTTCTTGTTCATTTAGTGACTGGGTGTACCTAGTACTTGTATCGGTACATCGTAATGTTAAATTAAGATAAAGGACAAAATGCCAAAAATAATACACTGCGATAGTTTTTGCGCACTGTCAGTTCGTATAAAAATTCAATATCTAAAAATTTTTGTTTGTAATGTTATTTGGAAATCAAAGTACCTAATTAATTATAATTGAATAAATTATTCAAGTATTTTTTATTTAAAATTGTATTTACATAAGATTTTTAATGGGTGGAAGTTACAAAAAACTAAAACATCTCACTGCAGGTCAAAGGCCCCGTTAATAATACAAATCAAGTCAACTATAGGTACTATTTATTTATTTATTTACTATGACGGGATTAAGCTTAATCACCACGCTATTGGTGATCATAAACACGAGTTATGCTTGAAAATTTTGAAACATACTTTTTGCTCGACCCAGCAATAACTTAGGTACTGTTAGTCAAACACAAATTATACGCACAACTTTTACAATTTCAGTACCCGTCCGTAATCTCATTAATTTCATCTAACATAAAACTTGAGTCCTTTTTATACAAAACACTCAAAAGAAAAAGTTTCCTCAACTCATTTTCACTCTCTATCCCAAACCATTCCATAACAACAATAAATGCTAACCCCAAACGACTTCACTCAACAATTATGACCAAAAACGAAGCCAAGTTTAATACTTTAATAACCATCTACATACTCAAACCGAGACTAAGAAACTGCCGTCCCCCGGCTATGACACATCTTTAAGTAGAATTTAAATTTTTATAGCTACCGAAAATGCGTGTATCACTAAACCACCAAATTAAATAAAACCCCTACCTCAAACAAAATGTTCGTTGACAAGGGTCCAATTATACAGGTCTTGGTAAACAGTTTTCGAGTTATGCTTCTTACAAATTACTGTATTTAAGTGTTTAGGCTATTTGGAAAGAATTTTAAAGTTGTATAGCAATTACAGTTTTAAGGGACAAGGTTAAGAGTGCGCTTTGGTCCAGTAGCGCCAGTATTTTCATAAATTTCAACGGAACTACCTACTTGCGTTTGCGGTTTCTTAACTTTATATTTTGGACTAGTGGCCCGCCCTCGCTTCGTTTGGGGATAGTTGTTCATGTCTACCAATAGATGGCGCGGAGCGTTGATTGCATCGCACTAGTGGTTCGCTTTTTCGGTTTGTATAAAAAGTGTATGGTTTGTCGATGTCTATAGAATTTGTCTCTTTACAAAAAGTTTAGATGATATAAAGCACATATAAAAGGCTATAATTCATGTGACATGTACTATATGGATTGTAGCCTATCAGATGTGATTTTCTGATCAGAGAGGTTGCTATCATTGTGAAGTTTCATCATAACCATTTAAAAGAGGAACATGTATTTTGAAGCATTTCTGCAGACTTAACTCATTTATGAAATTAAATCCCATGGTCGATTCGGTCGACTCAAACAGCTTGGAGCTTTTTACTCGTAAGTAGGTACTATAAGTGTGACACAGGAGTACCTACTGAGATTGTTTCTTAAGTCATTGTCAAATGCATCGCTGTTAAAAAATCAACTAATAGCGCTAGTGGACCAAACACGCAGCCTTAAATTAATTTACATTTAACATTTTCAGCTTTTTAAATGTCTCGCCTCCAGTGATGTAGTTTAAAACATTCAAGAAATGTTTGGAAGAAGAAATTTAAAGTTTACTTATTTATGATCTATAGTGGGTATTACCTACTTAGCTACTTACTATGTAACGACTGCTATCTAAACTTCAAAATTTTCTTTTGTGATAATTGGCAGACAAGCAGTTGTATCTCCTGATGGTAAGCGATTGTTGCCCAAATAAACACCAATTGATGGCCTCGATGACGCAGTGGCTAGGGTGTTCGCCCGAAGCGCGAAAGGCCTCGGGTTCGTTTCCTGGTTAAGTCAATTGAGAAAACTGCATATTATTATAAGTTTTCTTGGGTTTGGGTTGACGCCCCCAGTTAATCATCGTCACCTGGTAATCATAGTCAGGGGTTGCCCTAGTTTGAGACCAGGTTGATTGGTGTGATTGTCTGGCACATTTAATTTTTTCCACAGAAAAAACTTAAGCAGAGGATATTAGTTTCAATGTGAACTATTAGATGACGCTGTGGCTAAAGTGTTTTGCTTTTTCAGTTTACCAAGAAACCTTGTCCATTGTCTATTGATTTTACTTCTTTGTTTTCGACCATAAGGGTTGAAATGCTACGCAAATCAATTCGGCATTAACATTTCAAATTGATACCATTTATCTAACCCTCAAAAATAATGAAACGAAGGACTGAATCAGTATCAACAAGTCCGCAATACAATAATTCAAATTACGAAAAACAATAGTCTCACACCGGTAAAGTTTAATTGTCCCGTCCCGTCCCCCGGTTTTCCCTTCCTTATTTCATTTAAAAACACGCTATTATTTCCCCGGGGACAGAAGAAAGTCGCAAATTTCATAATTTAATATCAACTGGCCCAGGATATTGGATAATTAGATCGGCTCCTGATTTTGGGCGCCAAGGCGAAATTAATATCAATGTTCTTTGTTTTAGGGGTAGGGTTGGGAAGTGACGTGAATATTGTTGGGAGAATCGATGTTTTTGAATGTTATTAAATTAATTAAAAAGTATATGTTTTCAAAAATAGAATATTCATGAAACGGCCTAAAGGAAACAACAGTAAATCAAAATTTTGTGATAATGGCTGATCAGATGACATCATTATCAATATTAACCAGTGTCAGGTGACAACTGAATGTCAGCTTCCCTCAATCTCTTGCATTTTACCTCATCTTCGGTTTGACGCATCCAGTTTATATACCAGCGGCTTTTCACAGATCATCACTCATGGAAATAATAATTGACAATCAAAATGCTTTTCATAGAAAAGTGCAAAATATTGCAATATTTTTAATCGATTACATGTAATCGATTCAAAATGGATAATTGAATTTTATAGAATTTTACCTCTGTTACTTTAAAATAAACCCTGTTCTGCCCCTGATGGTTAAAAAAGCGTATGAAAATAAAATCCAAAATTATGCCTACCACAATAATATTTCATTAAAAAAAAAATGTTTGTTGTAACTTTTATTTATATTTAATTAGTTAACACTAGGAAAATCAATTCGGTCTCATAATCAATATCTTACCTTATGTCGTAAGTGCCAACTAGAAAACATATAGTAGTTACCACCAATACGATACTATATTAATTTATTTTTATCGACAAACGCCGCCGGCCCTACGCCAAGAAATGAAGACAAATGCTGCCGCTCGCGTGGGGTCCGGGGTTCGATCCCGGGACATGACAAACAATCTATGACACACATAATTCCGGAACTTTCTCCTTCGTAATTTAGTCATGAGCAGGGGAGGTTGACTTATCGATGCAATGGTGAAATATTGCTGAGTAAACCTTGTGAGATTTATGTTAGAGAGACACTAGTGTTATCCCACGATAAACCAAAATATAGTACCTAAATAACTACTAACTACTTGTAATAGGTAAAGAAAGTGTACAGTCGAGTTCAAAAATACGTATACACTTTAGAACCTTGTCACAATACATATTTATAAGAAAGTGGAAGTCGTTTTCTTATACATATGTACTACGACAATTTCCTAAAGTGTGTACATATTTTTGAAATCGACTGTACACAAAACTTTGATTGAATTTTTAATTTGATTGAAGTCATTCTATAAAGTATACCTACCTACAAACCTGTCAAATTGTAGTCGTCCGCTCCAAAATATACAACTCCTCTCTCACTCAGCATTATCTATCTCCTTTACCTACAATTCAATTATCATCACTACTACTAGAACACATTCATTTAAAAAATTTAGTTTAATTGTATGGAACAGCTGATGCTTATTTTGCTTATTTTGATGATCTAACATGCTTAAGGGGCTTTATTCGTGTTGCTTTTTATCAAGGTTTCGGGATTAAAACAACTTAAATTCACCGGTATGTAAAAAGAGCTAAAGATGAATAATTTGGGATACAGTAGGGTAAAACCGGGATAGATGCCGCGCTGGGATAGATGCCTCGTTTCTAAAAACTCAACTACTAGAGAACAAAACAGCAAATTCGTTGTTTACATACGCGCCACATGCACCCCCCACCTTAGTGACGCGCGAGTTGTTGTGCTAGACGGACGTTTCTCGCTTGTGTATTGAATTACATTCGCAGCGGATGCGACGAACGCTTCAAAATTTCAAACGTAAGTATTCACTCTTCCATATCTTTATAAACAGTTAAATGATTACATTTTATTTGAATTGTTTTAATACATTGGTTCTTTGAGAACACATTTAAGAGTCAATCACTGATGTTTGCATTTATTTTATTTATAAAATATTGAGAGGCATCTATCCCTAGTGAAAAGGATAGTTGCCCCGAGTTTACAAGGGATAGTTGACTTTAGGGGCATCTATCCCTCTATACTGCAAGAGCCTTATCGAAGTATTTAAAAGTCATAGTCGTGAATATTTTCGTATTTCCTAATAGTAGAATATTAGAAAACATCAAAAAAAATGTATCCAAATTTAATTTCATAATTCGAATATGATGAAATGAGTGTAGATACAGTGTTTTATTTATCTAAATTTGCTTATTGTAGGTGAGCCATGCCAAGGAAATACAAAAGAAAAGAGGGCGTACGAGTTCGAGTAGTTTCTTGGACAACAGAGCAGCTACAGTCAGCTTTCCATGAATTGGATAAAAAAGAATTGGGGATCAATGAAATATCCAGACAATTTGGGATTCCATCCAGAACATTGCGAATGCGTTACGCTATTAAAAACCAAACTAAGCTGACTTTGGGAAAACATCCTGTCCTGGGTTTTGAACACGAAAAAAGGTTGGTAGCGCACATTTTGAAGCTTAGCGACGCGGGATTTCCCCCAGATAGACGAGCTATACGTACGTTAGCATACCAATTTGCCGAAAAGCTACAGATTCAACACAATTTTGATAATGAAAACCAGATGGCTGGGAATGAATGGTTCAAAAGTTTTATTGAGCGAAATCCAGAGTTGTCTATTAGGCAAGCAGAAGGTTTATCTGTCGCTAGGGCTAAAGGTCTTAGCAGAGAAGAAGTGAATAATTTTCATGAACTTCTGACAAAAGTCCTGGCCGATAATGATCTCTTGGATAAGCCTGAAAGGATTTATAATATGGATGAATCAGGAGTTCAGCTTAACAATAAGCCTGGCAAAGTTGTTGCAAAGAAAGGTGCAAAAGTAGTAAATTCAGTTACATCTGCGGAGAAAGGTGAAACAATGACTATCGTAGCCTGTTGCAATGCCATTGGTAATTTTCTCCCACCAGTAGTAATAATTAAAGGTGTAAATAAGAAACCAGAATTCGAGAACGGTCTACCACTGGGCTCAAAAGTATACATGAACAAAAAGTCGGCATACATAAATACCGATCTTTTCTATAAGTGGCTTACGGAACACTTCATAGCTTTGAAACCGCAAGGTAAGGTTCTGCTTATTTTAGACGGGCACTCATCTCATTCATCCGCACCAGACATGCTGCAAGTTGCTTCTGATAACGATATTATTTTGTTATGTTTACCCAGCCACACTACCTCAGCTTTACAACCATTAGACGTAGCGGTGTTTGGGCCATTTAAAACATACTTTAATCATGAAACGAATCAGTTTATGCGCGCAAATCCAAATAAAAAGATAAGCCGTTATAATGCTGGAACCCTTATACGCAACGCATGGATACGCGCTACTACACCTGCAAATGCTCTTGCTGGCTTTCGAAGAAGTGGGATTTATCCACTAAATCCTAATGCTTTGCCCGATTCTATTTTCACTATATCTGATATTGCACATCGCAGTGACAATAATCCTGATCAACCCTGTGTGCTACATCAAACTACAACAGCGCTTCTTCAAACATCTTTAAACGAAAATGCAGAACCTTGTGAGCATGTTGAAGTTGAACACAGAACACAAACAACTATACCTCCGATTTCTTCAATTGATTGTCCAACTACATTTGAAAACGAATATTTGAATGTCGCAGACCTGAACATAACACCACCCAATATGCCAACAACTTCATTCAACCGAAACTCACCCAGCTTTTTGATCGATCCTCAGATTTTAGAAGATACGATTATTGATATTGATGATATAGGCGATGATTCACTAATACGGATTCTAGATAACGAAGAAAAAGAAACACCTTCTAAATTTTTAGTCGAAGCATCACCAATACCACAAATTCCTCTGACTTTAGCAAGGAGAGCTAAACAATCGGCAGATATTCTCAATTCTAGAGAAAAAATAAAAGAAAAAAGGGATATTGCTGACAGGAAAAAGAAACAAATAGAATCTAAGATACACAAGACTGAAGCTACCAAAAAAAGACAAACAATAAAAAAAGCAAATAAAAAAGCCAAGAAACAAATACAAAAAAATAAAAATAAGAAAGGAAAACCAAAGAAAAACTATGACTCAAGTGAAGAAACAGATGGTGACGTGACTGATTGCAGTTATAAAGAAAATGATTATTATTTAAAAGTAAACAAGAATCGTGGATTACGTAAAAGACTAGCTATTTATAGCTCAAACAGTGAAAATGAAGATCACCTCTCACCTAATGCTGAAAAAGGTAAAAAAACCATAGGACTAACCGTGAAAAAAACTAAAAAAAAAAATTTGAAGAGACTGATTCTATAGATGAAAATGTTTGCGTAGAATGCTTCGATACCTATAATAACACGAAGTCCAAATCTGATTGGATCCAGTGCATTATGTGTCAGAAGTGGCTGCACGAGACATGCACACTTTTTAAGAACTATTGCTCAGGATGTGGAAAACTTAAAATGTCCGGTTCCACTTAATGAAGGATAATTCCTTACAAATATGTTGATTTTTTTAAATGTTTAAATAATAACTAAGGTTAAACGAAATTATTATTTTTTATTTTGTTAGAGATTCATATGAATGTTGATTTTTTTTTTAATGTAAAGTAATTATTTCTACGTTAAAACGGGAATGTTTCGTTTGAGATGATTCTATATGATAGTTTTAATATGTTATCGCTTAAACAGATTTTTTTATATATTTTGTAGACATGCCTAAATATAAATATGGTTAAGCATTTTATATTACCTAAGATAATAAATAAATATTACATTTTGATTACGTATTCTTCTTAGTTATTTAAAAAGGCATCTATCCCGCATCACAGGCATCTATCCTCCTAAGTGATTTCATAGTGGGGCATCTATCCATATAGGTAGGCACCTATCCCCAAAAAATGTGTTTCGCAAGAATTACATTTTTGCAAAACCAGTAATGGTTAGGTAAATAAACACAGTTTCTAAAGCTTTATGAATGATTAAACTAACTATATTAGAGGGTCAATCTAAGCAAATATGTTTGGTATTCAAATAATAAAACACTTTCAAAAAGTGGGGCATCTATCCCGGTTTTACCCTAAGTGCTTACATCCCAAATTCATCCTTAGCTCTTTTTACACACCGCTAAATTTAAGTGAGATGTACCTGAGTGAGTGCAAAAGATTAAACATAGTTTTATATCAATCACGCATGACTTACACTTGTCTACTTTTGCAAGTGGCTACTATGTACTTTGCGGTAAATATGCTTATGTATAGTCAGTCAAAATAATTAGATCGAGCGTCGATACACCTGACGAACTCGTCAAAGTTTGTAATTGAATCGAGGGAACTCACAGGGACACCCCTAACCTCTCTAAACATCCCATAGAGTTTTAAAACTTCGGAACTGACAGTAAATATTATCATCATCATAATTTCAGCCAATAGACGTCCACTGCTGGACAAAGGCCTCCCCCAAAGTTCTGACACAGATCGGTCCTGTGCCACCCACATCCAAGGGACTCCCGCGACCATCACCAGATCGTCGATCCGCCTGGTGGGAGGCCTGCCAGGGCTGCGGCCTCCTGCACACGGCCTCCACTCAAGAAGGTCCTTGAGTTGAGAAAGGTTTCCACCACAACGGCCAAATAATCCTTCCTATTACTATTATAAAGGCGAAAATTTGTAAGTATGGATGTTTGTTACTCTTTCACGTAAAAACTACTGAATGGATTTGAATGAAACTTTACCACAATGTAGCTTATACATCAGAATAACACATAGGCTACAATTGTTGAGGTCTTTACGAACCTGAAGTCCACGCGAACGAAGTCGCGGGCAAAAGCTAGTAAAATAATATAATAAAAAAAAACCATTTGAATTCATTTATGATTTTCAAATCAATTCGCGGATGTTTGTGGTCGTTACTTATTCCTTAAGGGCAACGCATTTGTGTTGCAGATGTCTATATAGGATTTTTCAACACACTTCTACGCTTACCTCACTCTGCACCTTTAGTTGGACAAAGTTGTTTAATAGAGCTTCGAGCGGTGGCGCGCGGTGCCAAGCACGGGCCGTGGGTTCGAGGCAATTAGCCCCTAATCAGCGCCTTGTCCTTGCTGAGGACTTGCCACTTCTAGAGTACTTGCCAAAGGAAAATGAAAGACGAAATGGGAATGACTGTACGACAGGAACTTGCTTCGTGTTTTGTGCAGTTATTTTCGAATTTGGATTCTTGGAATTGGTTTTGCATTTGTATCAATTTGGCACCCCCTGTGTTTAAAATATTAATATAGACTTAAGAAAATCTAGAAGTGCGATCTTGAATTCGAACCACGATACCCCGTATATGGAAGAAATAAATAAATAAATTCACACTACATCTCATACACTAGCGGCCGCCCGCGACTTCGTCCGCGTGGAAAAGTAACTTTTTACCCCCCTTTTAACCCCTTACAACCCCCTTAATATTATTATGTTGATAGCCTATAGCCTTCCTCGATAAATGGACTATCAAACAAAAAAAGAATTATTCAAATCGCACCAGTAGTTTCGGAGATTAGCGCGTTCAAACAAACAAACAAACAAACAAACTCTTCAGCTTTATTATATTAGTATAGATTGATGACTCCATACTAAAGGGTTAAGTACTTGTGTTTCAGAAATCAGACAACAGAAGTAACACAAACATACTACTTAAATACTTAGGTACACCTACATACAGACATTAAACAAACCTAAGTATTCATCACACAAATGTGTATACAGGATCAAACCAACGACCTTCGGCGTATAGGGCCGGCAAATGCGCCATCGGGTCAGACTGAAAGCAAATAGATACCTACTCAAGCCTATACTTACAAATCTAATTACTAATTTCAGAGTCTCATTGTTAGTAAAAAAGAGCTTAGGATCTAGTTTTCCAATTACAATAACTACCCCATAATCCGAGATGGAAGGTAGGCACCCCATTACACGGGCGATGTCCTACGCCGAAATGACATTCATTATAATTTTAGGTCCCCATAAAACAACATTACGACTTCAACACTATACTTACACACTGGTCGTTCCCAATTATTGGTCGTAAATGCGGGTTCGATTCCTGCCGATGTAATTGCAAGTGGCGACTGGACCGGAGTGCGTAAATAATGTTTGGCGTTTGTTTTTGTTTGGGTGTCATTGGGAAATTGGTTGTCATAGGGATTCTGGTGAGAAGCAAATAGAGGTATTTTATGGTTATGATGGTGTTCAAAATATTTTTTTGTTATGTTATAGACAACGAGAATTTAGCAAAGACCTGCTTTTATACTATCTATGTTTAGCCGAATATTAAAGAGTTGTTAAATTTTTGGAGATGAGTTAAATTTTGAACTGTTATCTACGCCAAATTTGTGGCGTAGTGGTTTGAGCGCCGGTTGAGACGCAAGGGTAGCAGTTTCGATTTCCGCACCAGGACAAATGAAACAAATTTTGTCTTGAATATGGGTATTTGTGGTTCCTCCGTTGTTTCTGGTTTCCATAGCACAAGGGAATACCTTAGTTTGGGACCAGGATAATAATATGTAATAATATGTGATGTTGTCTCTATTTTACAAAGTTGGTTCTTAAGAATACCGACCAGTCCGAAAGTTAATTTGCCTAACCCCGTATATGTAAATCGACTATAATTTCCCCCGCTTATTCGACGCCATATACCGGGCAATTGAACCTAATAATTGGTACATGACGTCGGTCACTACTGTACCCAGATACTATGGAGGCATTTAGATACATAGATTGTTACTGGTTTCCATAATGAAAACCTTCGTTTTCTTCGGACCAAAACAATGTGTGTGATGTTGTCTCAATTTATTTATTATTATTTGTAGAACACAAATGACATAGATCAAAGCAAGGTATCTGTAAACCTTGCTTTGGCCTATTAAGTATACAAGTTAATTTAAAAATCACAAAGATCTAAAGATAAACAGTACATTCACAATATTATTTATATTTACCTCACACTATGGTAACCAAAACAACACGGCACAAACACTTACCGATGATCTATTTTTCGCTCTGTATTTTTTTTTCCTTTTATCTAAGGAGCTTGTTCAATAATTGATTATGTCGCTCCGTTATGACAAATGTTTCATTAAGCGCTCTGTAATTTAATTTGCTAAAAGGTCCTTACCTAATACAATTAAGCAGGTAACTATAAAAATCGGCATAAATAAAAGGTTTTTAACATTTTTTTTTAAACATTTACTTGTTATAATAACAAATTAAAGTTTTTAAAAATAAATAGTAAGAAGAATATAAAAAGTTTACACAGCATGTTTAAAAACTTGACAGCATACTTGAAAATCTCACATGAATTAGCTAAATCACTTGTTTAAATTTTAAACTGTATCTAGTTTTAAAGGTCATTGAACTCCACCATAATGTTATTTGTAATAAATAAATGCGCCAGACAATCACACCAATCAACCTGGTCTCAAACTAGGGCAAACCCTGTACTATGAGTACCAGGTGACGATAGTTAATTAACTGAAGACGTCAACCTAGAACATCCAGGCCCAAGAAAACTTAGAAAATTGTGAAAAAGAAATCAACTGTTAACCGATACTCTTTGTGTCTGATTGAGATAAGTCCCTTGCTGCATTCCCATCATTTGTAAGGTGGTCTGAGACAATAGTAATATCACCTTACGATAGGAAGCCGCCATTACCACACATAACTAATGCCAAGTAATGCTATGTGATGTTTGACATTTGCTTGCTAATTTCATTGCCGTCTGTAACGCTTTTTTCAGACCACCTTTGAGTTTAGATAAGTTGTTATAAAAAGTTATTCAAATTATTATTATACTAATATACATTCTTACTTATGTAATTAGCGTTAACTATAAAATTATAATAAGTAAGTTATTATAACGTCCTATTTCCTACAAAATATTATTAGATAATGTACGTACAGCCACAGATTAAAGTACACAAAACTGTCAAATTTCTTCGAACGATTCTCGTCTTACTATCAAATACATTAGGTTGATTAGGAATTTGACTGGTTGTGGTAACCTGACGTGTGGCTGTCTGTACAATTGCAGTACTAAATTGCAATAAAAAATTGCAATTACATTGGTTGATAGTAATTAGTGGGACCACTACTGTGGGAGAGCAACGCTTTGGCATGAATGGGTGAGCTCGACCGGAGAGGACCACAGCCTTACAGAAGACTGGCATGCAGCCCCTGCGCTGCGTTTCACCGTGTAAGTGAGGGTACCGGAGGCCCAATCGGATGAAGCGCAGTGCCTCCACTGGTGTCTATGGACCACGGTAATCGATTACTATCAGGTGATCCGTCTACTCTTCTTCGGACTATCTAAATTATATCTATATATATTTTTTTTTATGTCAAAAAATTGAAAACCTGCAAGTGCCATAGGGCTGCATTAACATTTAAATTTTTCACAAACACCCGATGAATTTTAATAAGTAATAAATATAATTACTTTTAGAGTAATGTCTATGACTTGTATTTTGCCAAAGGCTGAAAATAAAATAAATATTTGTCGCAACAAGCCAAGTCACCTCATAATGCTGCCCTGGGGAGCACTCGTTCGTTTAATGAGATCTCGTAATTAAAAGTTAGTTAAAATTGTTTAACGTACCTTACTGACCTTTTCCATCGAATGTTCTAAATAGTGAAATTGTCGACATAATGTCTATAGCTTGACAAGTGAACGCATACCTAATGTTAGTTAACTGTGCAAGAAAATATAAATATGAGTAGGTCATTACAAATTAAATTGGCGTTTTTTGTACTGGCCATTTTTCGATTCTGGTCGATTTTCTCCTCTTTGGTGTTTCAATATGCGTAGAGTCTATCTGTTAATAACCAGGATGTATTGGTGTTTGGGTGTTGTATATGTATTTAAGTAGGTAGGTACCTATTTATTATTTTGTGATCCTTTGTTGTCTGTAACACAAGTGCTTAAGCTACTTAATACGGAGTCAGGTCAATGTATGAGATGTTGTGTAAATTTATTTAATTACTAGTGGCCCGCCCATGGAACATCTGCAACACTTGAGGCATCACAAATGCGTTGTCGGCTCTTAAGGAGGGAATAAGCCCTTTTCCTGAAGATCACTAGATCGTTGGCAGATGATTCCACAGTTTCACTGTGTGCGGCAGAAAGTGACGTGCTCTTTTCTACCACCGGACAATGCGGAAGACGAAAGGAATCCACCCTTACACTGTGGAAGTTCCACCAGCTCGTACTAAGCGTTTCGCTTCTTCTTTCTTGGTACGAACTGCTAAGGAATGGAACAACTTGCCGGCTTCTGTATTTCCAGAGAGCTACATTTGGGTGTCTTTAAGTCGAGAGTAAATAGGCTTCTTCTGGGAAAGCACGCTACATCTTAGACCTCATTGTCACTCTCCATCAGGTGAGATGAGGTCAAGTGCAAACCCATCTTATATAAAAAAAAAAACGCGCGGTGGTACCACATTTAAAGTTCTGCCACGATTTACGATGGTGAAAACTGGAATAAGGACACTCACTGTAGCTATTCTGTGCTTTATCTCTATACAATTCTCATGCACTATCGCCTCACTACTAGCACCTGTGCCTGCGCGCGCGCACCCGCTCATTACATCCTGCGCGTGATTGTCATTTGGCCCCGCCCCCCGCGCCGCTTAGACAATTATTATAATTCGTATGATTACAGCCATGTGTGCGAGTGACGGTACGTAATGCCTGTCTTTTCGGATTATGATAGAGGAAGTACGTTTTTTAAGTAGAACAGGGTCGGTAATTTTGGAGACCTTGAAGTATTGTTAGACCAAGGAAGTCTCAGTAATGGTCACAGTTGAAGAAATAAAATTATTCTGCAATTATGATTATTTAATTTCAAGCGCGATGTGAGTATGATAGAGTGATTAATAGTTTTTTTACTGACTTAATCCACCACCATCCTTATTCACCACGCTCAAATAAAAAGCAACCAGATTATCTGATGGCGATTGCCGCAACGTAAACAGGTGTCCATGGGTTGCGGACCAGTGAAATCACAACACAAGTGCACTGCCATCTTTAAGCTCCCCCTTCGGATCGGGCATGTGGCCGTGGTATCACTCTGGTCGAGCCGACCCATTCATGCCGAAGCGTGGCTCTCCCCCAAAAATGCAACTGTCTCATTTCGTGAAATAATCTACGCGAAAAAAGCCATAATTATCTCGTAGACAACCATCCGCTACCACAATTTTTTTCAAACCAACAAATCATGCCGATAGCATACCCATCTATTCTACAACCTAGTGCTTACACCACATTATCTGTAAACTAAAAACCGCCGCTGTTTCCCCAAACAAATTATATTCCATTACAAACATAATACGACTCCGGCGCATCTGGAGCAAGTAATTCGGGCCCATTGAGAGCTCCCATTGAAGCGATTTCACCAGCGCCGTGACCCGTCGTCAATGACACACGAATCAGTCTAGCCAAGACAAAGGAACAAAGCGGCACAGAGGTAGTGATGCTCCGAGGAATACATCGATTTGGTTGTCGATGACTGGCTTTTGAAGCATGAAGGTTCCACGAAATCAGAGGCAGCTTTAGTCCTAGTTGCGTAATCAACGCTCCGTGGATTACATCAATATTGTTGTCGATGATTGGCTTTAGAAGCAGAGGTTCCACCAAGTCAGGGGCAGGCCTAGTCCTTGTGGCGCAAATAACTAGCGTCCCTACCTAAGCTCCGTGGATTACATCGATATTGTTGTCGATGGCTGGCTTTTGAAGCAGAAATAGGTTCCACTAAGTCAGAGGCAGCTCTAGTCCTTGTAGCGCAATCAACTATCGCCACTAGGAACATGGTCGTGGTCACTAGGAACTTTTTTAAAGATTTGTTGAAGTTGAAGGAAAGGGGGCAAGGGAGGTTAATCCAGCAAGCTAGACTCCTTTGTGAATATATGACGCAAGCAAGTCTTGAGGCCCCCTAACACCCGACGCCTGTGTTCACCGCACTCCCTACATTAAAGGTATGGCCGCCCTTATAGGAAGTTTTAACTCTTAGAAAACCCTAATGCCAGCATTGGTTTTTTTGAAATCATTTATAATCAGAAGATACGTCCCAAAATCGTGGATAACCAGAATTGTTGGAATTTCAAAGTAACAGCTTTGGACGCAACTGGAGGAATAAAATTGCCACTTATCGATACTAAAATCGACACTTCGCCTTCTTAGCCCGTTGCCCAACGATTTGATATTCACGCACTGTGGACCACATAATGATCCCCGATGTACATACGACGCTAATGGCGATCTACGAAATTGCTTTGACCACTTGCCTCTCACAGCTCAAACTGACAATAAAAAACCAATCAAAAATGACACTTAACATGTAGGTGTTAAGGTTTGTCATGTTAATGGATGGAAAGCTCGTGTTACTAGACCACCACGCCTACTGTTGCGACAAACGGGGACATTTTCATAGGTCGCTCGGTTTGTAGTCAATTGTCGATTCTAAATTGTTAAAGGTAGAGTTCGTTTTTGACTGGGACGGCTTGGTATGCGACAAAGAATGGCTGTGACTTTGATTGAGCTGTTTGTTACAGTTAGCTACAGTTTCATTAGAGCTAATAACGTTTGTAATGATAACTGTTAATCACGGGTTCCTATCTTGGCTTATTGCGAGAGGAATTTGTCAATGTGTAATAGTACGTCGCATGTACTTAATAGGACCATTACAAAGTAAGCAGCAAGGCATTTATACTTTTTAAAACTTTAATCACTCGATACCTGCCTACAATGTTTTCAGCCAAAAACATCGCAGGCACTGCTAACTGCTGGTCTTCTGTGAGGCTGTGGTTTCATTTCAGCCCATTCATGTCGAAGTGTGGCCTCTCTCACGGTAAATAATGTATGCTGATCCCTGATTTTAAGAGAAGTTAGTTAAAGTAGAGTAGAATAGTCACTTAGCTACGACTCATACCCATGTTATCTCCCATAGAGAATTTTCGATGAATCATAGTTAAGAGCGTTCATCCGTAAGAGCCACACTTAAGTCAAAAATCGTTGATTTCCGATGGCCAAATAAAACGATAATCTATACAATTTGCAGATAAGATATTGATGTCCAAAATTATTGCAGATATTCATAATCTAATGCATAATTTCCACAATATTTTCAAATGATCATTTAGTTTTCTCATTAGAACAATTTAATACAAACCCTTTTTGAAACTTGTGGTCGAAGGTCTTACGCAAATGCTCGATAATAGTAAAACTATAAACGACAAACTTATGACAATATTTTTATTAATAAGAACAATAACATTTATTAGGGCATGGCTACAAAACAATAGTGATTACTGTAAGTTTTCATACAAGAAAAGTGTACTCAAAAGTATCATTGTTAGTAATTTTTCGAGTTATTACACGTATTAGTTTAGGATGAAATAAAAGGTATTCTTGATTTTTTTTAAACCTATTAAATGAAGAAATTATGCTTTAAAACGTGGTATTTTTTATTTTAATAACTTATTGTTTTATTTTATTATGAATAATTTAGTACTACTATATAATCGGCGCAGAATCGCACCAGCGCTCAGTGCCGGCCGAGGCTCTTTCAGAGGTAGGACCTATGTCGCTCCCGGTCACCGCGTGCTACGTAAAATTTTATTTGAAATTGGAGATTTTTTGACGCGACTGAGTCGGATTGATACTTTTTGTTTTAATAATATTAATTTGTTTTAACAAAACAAAATTTTGGTGAGTACGTATATTAAAGAAATGCAATTCTAGTAACTTCAATAGATTAATATATTATATTCTTTACAATTTACATAATAATATAAAATGTGATATAAAAGGCGCTATTCGGGGGAGAAAAGGAAAAGTTATGGTAATTTGGCCAAAGCTAATGAAGCTAAACGTAAGTTACCGCGAATCCACTTTCAATGACATAGCTGGTCATAGTCTATTCACATTTTTCTTTTACGATGATTTCAATGAGCAGTTTATTGCTAAAGGCAGAAAAGAGAAGGTCAAATACATGAGAATACCACCGAAGAATTGGAAATAGTTGAATCGCAAACTACAGAAACATGACTATGATTTTAAAGTATAATTACATCATCATCATCATCAACCACCCACACTCGTCCACTGCTGGACATAGGTCTCCTCTAATGCACGCCACCGCTTCCGATTTTCAGCCACTCTCATACAGCCCACACCAGCCAGCCTTCGAATGTCATCATCCCATCTGTGTCGCAGGGCGTCCAACACTTAACCGAGTCGCGGTCTCCACTCAAGGACTTTACGGCTCTAACGGTTGTCAGTTCTGCGGCTAATGTCCACTGCCACTTCAGTTTGCTGATTCGGTGGGCTATGTCGGTGACTCAGGTTCTCTGTCAGATTACATCATTTCTGATGCGGTCCTTCAGAGATACTCCGAGCATAGCTCCTGTCAAGCTGTTGTACGAAGACTTTGGACCCCCCTGGTTCTGCTCAATTGCTCTCTGCATTGAGAGTGTATTGGAGCTTCGGAGGTCACGTCTTAACAGGCTTGGAGATGGACTTATTATGAGCCTGTTGTTCTGCCGAAGTGACTGATGGACTTTCCGCCTCTTGTCCATTAAATCCAGAGTATAGACCGCTTGCTACGGGCAACTCACAGAACTTTGTGCCCTCGTCCGAAGGATTTCCACCACTTGGTCGAATTCTTCGTCGATATATACGTCAATTGTGGTTTCCAAGGCAGTGAATCGATTTTCCAATTTCATTTGGAAGGCATCGGAACCAGCGAGTGATTGGAGCAGATTTGGCTGGAGCGTGGACTTCATCAACCGAGAACGTTCAAGCTTAAAATTGATATTCAGAGTGCCTCTGAGAAGTCGGTGATCACTTCCGGTTTTAAACCTATTGATCACTGAGACATCTCTGAATATTCGCTTAATGTCCGATATATATTATGAAGTCGATCTCATTTTTAGTCATAGTATCTGGGCTCTGTCACGTCTGCCACGTCCATTTCCTCTGGGGCTGTTTCTTAAAGAATTGATCCCAGAAAGAGCCGACCAAATTGAGGGTTTGCAACTGTTTTATAATGTATAAATACAACTGTTTTATAATGTATAATGTTCTTTTATATTAAATGATTTATTAAACAAAACATGATATCTTTAAGTATTTAATTGCTTACCTGTCCTGAGTAAAAAAGGTAGGTAGGTATCTAAATGATATACCTATTTTTTTATTTTTCTTAAATCAAAAAATCAAAAGAATAACAATAAATCAACGTTGGATTTAACTTGCAATTAAATTTTACAACAATACAGTAATTTACTTTGCTATAAAGCGAAAGGATCAAAATTTGTCAGTCTAACTATAAAGAAAACGTACGCGGCAACTGTACGCAAACTGTAACACATGCTTATGTGTGAGTGAAATTTTGCAAATCAAAACCGAAACATGACATTCCGCACGAGCCGAGAACGCTCTTAACCTATTCCGATCCCTGCTTATGACATAAGCAAATTAACTCTCTATTCTGTCATCCTAGCGTGCAATTCTCAGTTGCGTCCAAAACTATCGTTTTGGTGCTCGGGTTATGCTTCAACCATGATTCTGGATTTGAAGAGTCTAGTTTTAAACTACTGAAACCTTTAACGGGGGAACTAGTTCAACTGAATCATGGTTACACGTTTCAGAAACTATCTGAAACATAAAGGTTTCTTTGCGATTTACCTGCTTGTATTCCCTCAAAAGCATATGGTTTTGAAAAATCTATAGGTGCAAGTACGGATTCGAGCTACCATATCGCTCACTCACTCTTTGTCTACCTCTCTATTGTCGGTCATTACTTACTCGTACTTGACAATTCTGCAATCTGGGGGGCAATTCTCGTGCCCTCGACATTAAAGTCGAGTTAAAGGTTTATTATATGGACGAATGTTTGAAATCTCTAAATTTGTCTTCAACGTCAAGCGCACGAGAATCGGCCCCCTGGCATTTGGTGGCAGCGGCAACGGGAGCGACCTTCGCGCGTAACAAATCGATAGGAAATTGCTTTGACATTTCCGACGTCAATTCGATTCTCGATTGTGCCAGAAGCAACGAGACATTCTCTTGTGACGATAAATGATTGCTTGAATTGTGAGTTTCTGCTTTGACCTATAGTTATTGGTAGGTTACTGTGTGAGAGTAGGTAGGTATGTACAGTCGCCAGCAATAAAATGTAAACACCGTGTCTCTTATGCCAGGACTATAAGGTTCATATTTGAATCAGGTTGTTTACATCAGTGCACGTGACGGTTTTTTTTATTTTTATGGGATACGTAGCAGACGAGCCGGTGGATCACCTGATGGTAAGCAATTGCCGCCGCCCATGGACACATGCAACAAGTGCGCTGCTAACCTTTTATCCCCTTCCCCCCGATGGGCCTCCGGTACCCTCACTCACTCGGCGAAACACAGCACAGGAGCTGCTTCACGCCGGTTTTCTGTGACGCAGTGGTATCAATCTGGTCAAGCCGGCCCATTCATGCCGAAGCATGGCTCTCCCACAATTGAACGGTACTTATTGTTTCGTAAATAAAATAATAAAACATTTTTAAAAAACATGGAAGAACGGATTCTTGAAGCAGCGCCTGCGCTGTGTTTCGACGAGTGAGTAAGGTAACCGGAGACCCAATATGGAAGAAAGAGGGCTAAAAGATTAGAAAGGAAGAAAGGGGGCTAAAAGAAAGATTGTGACTCCGCTGGTGTTGCAGATGTCTATAGGCGGTGGTATTCGCTTACCATCAGGTGATCCGTCTTCTCGTTTGCCCCCTATCACATTAGATACATTACGATTTGCCTCTTAGATATCCATCAGATCATTGCTCGATCAATCCCTAAGGCTTTGAAGTTCGTCTGTTTGTATAAAATAGGGTGGTGTCTTTAATTATGTCGCCACCAGTTTATTTGTGGTGCAGCGTAAAGGAGGTCCGCGTTAAGCAGTGGATGGACATAGACTGCTTATTGAGGTCGTACTGCCCCACTGAAGGCTTATCTGCCTCAAAAATTAGCACTAAAAGCCAAAACAAAGAATAGACCATGCAACAGACAAAGAAAACAATAGAAGGACGAATTTGAGATCTTAGATCTAAAAGATTGGGCGACTATGCCCGTGACCCAAGGTAAGACTGCCGTTACAAGGCCCTACAAAGGCCTCACTAAATTTTTATTGCAAATTTCTAAAGTACCTACCTATGTATTGTACTTCTTCAAATTTTGAGCAAAAAATAAAGTGATTGTACATAACTACAATCATTTTTTTTTTACTACGCCTGGGGCGTTGCGGAAGAACAAATTTTGAAAACCATCGCGGAAAGAGGGCATAATAGCCGACCCAAAATTTATCACCTTTCTTCAATTATAACTACCCCTAGTATACCTACTAGTGTCTATTGACTGAATAACAAATGTCTAACGGTAATGAGAAGCTTTTGTCCGTCGCTTTCTAATTGCAGTCAACAATCAAAGCAGACTCGATCAAAACAAATCCACTCCGTTAAGGTTCAATTATTTCACAATGCATCTATCAAAGTTAACGCCATGTCTTTATTATAGATCAAAGTAAGTAGTTCGGTGGATTGCCAGGTATTATGTGCACGACAGACCGGCCTTGATCATAGTTTATAAGTTCGATTATTAATCATGTACATAGCATTGTAATTGTAATAAATAATTGATTATTTTGGTATTTCATTTCACACTGCACAACTAGATACTTACTAGGCAGGAATAGATAGGGCATACCCAACACGTA
>JABMDO010000719.1:0-24222 GCA_014851415.1 Cnaphalocrocis medinalis | reverse complement strand
ATCTATCAAAGTTAACGCCATGTCTTTATTATAGAATCAAAGTAAGTAGTCGGTGGGATTGCCAGGTATTATGTGCACGACAGACCGGCCTTGATCATAGTTATAAGTTCGATATTAATCATTGTACATAGCATTGTAATTGTAATAAATAATGATTATTTTGGTATTTCATTTCACACTGCACAACTAGATACTTACTAGGCAGGAATAGATAGGGCATACCCAACACGTAGCTAGGACACTATACCGCCATTACGTGATATCGAATTGGCAAGTCTCTTCAAGGGGAGGAGCACACATCGTAAACTTGCCGCACAACGCGGCGGTATTCCTTGAGATAGCTATCTGTGTGATTGAGGGTACACACACAAATGAGATGGGGTGTGATGTGGAGGGAAAATGAAATATAAAAAAGTGATAAGTTTTATATTGATATTTGCCTAGTCAAGCATATTACGAGAGTTTCGCAGTAAATTGTAGTGCGGTAACATCGAAATAATCTCTAGATTCACAATTCCATGCTGAAAGCGTTTGAAAAAGTGAATCCAGCTGCGCTGTCATTTACAGAACATTTTGAATTTTCGAATATCGATATCGATCGATAATAGCCGTCAAGATCGAAAACAAAATGGAGTACCTACTTAATTATTTTATTTTCGACCCTATTATAATGTATAGTAAGAACCTCGTAATCGGTTTTAAATTACGAAAATACCTACTTACTAAATAGCGCTCTTTTGCCAATGAAGATTCCATTGGCGGCGACACTTTTGATAAGTAGGTAGGTACCAAATGTAACTATTCGTCGAATGACTTTTTTTTTTTTTTTTCTTTAGATCAACAGAGTTTTCTAATGTTGTTGACACACTACAATTCCTGGCCATTTATGAGGCATGTCTTTCTTGCGAAAGTCTTATCTTGTCAAAAAAAAAAAAAAAAAAAAAAAAACAAAAAAAAAAAAAAAAAAAAAAAAAAAAAAAAAAAAAAAAAAAAAATCCTTAGGCGCGTAAACATTGTCTTTCAAATACTTTATCGAAATATTATATTATCCATCCTAATTCACCCGAATTTATTGCTTTCGTGCGTAAATAAAGCCTAAATATCATGTACTAGTGAATTTGTGCTGTTTCAACAACAACCAAAGCAAATTTAAGGAAAAGTGTTCTATCAGTTCCCAGCAGTGAATTTTGTTTGTAGTGCTAACACAGCTGCACAGGACCTGCGAACTTGGATCTGGATTGTTGCAGTGCCTCTCCGCATACTCTTGCCCAGTGCCTTCAACCTGTAAATCTGATCTTTTTGGATTATATTGGAAAACATTATTTTCAAGTTCGTTAACATATTTTCAAATTAGCGCGTCCTGCTGAGCGTGTACCATAGACAAAGATGAAGAGACCATAGCCAACCTTTAGAAACAAAAAGAACGAATGGTGGATTGCTAGTGCCACAGACTATACAGCATACCATAGTGAATGAGTCGTATTCAATCAGACGCAGGTGGCGCCACCTATTCTGATTTATTATCAAGCATTAAATTACTTCTTGTCTGCTGCTACATAAATAAAATAAAGCTATAGGTACTGAAACAATACTACACGATGAATTTAACTTGCGGAAACTGCAATCTCCAAATCAACAACAGGCAATTCTTGAATTGTTCTAAATGTCAAAAGTCCCTCCATTTAGATTGCGCTAATGTATCAGCTGCACGCTTTTATATTATGGAGCCGGAGAGAAAACTAAGCTGGAAATGTGATAATTGTCTTACTAAAACTCAAGACATTCACAACTTGGACCAATCTCCCCTCATGAACTCCAACCTGCTACTATCACCGCCTCTCCCAACGCCAAAACCAAACAAAAATATAACGTCACAGATGGCTTGTAAGATAAATATTCCCACTGGTAACTCCTTCGGAACACTCTCTACTGATGACGATGATAGTGATGGGACAGAAGACTCGATGTGCTCAATAAAAAATACATCGATAATTTTAAACACAAGATGCCAAAATTCTAAAAAACACGTAAGCGAAAAAGTTGAAGATATGAGAAAAATTGTGCTAGAGCTACGTGAAAAATTAGAATGTGCAGAAAAAGAAATTGAGAACCTGCTCGCAGAAAATGGTCGCTTAAAACAACAAATGAAGAAAACAGACACAGGCATATCAACTCCTAAAAATACGCCAAGCTCTAGAAAAAGAATGAGTAAAACCAGAATTGACTTTTGCCAAGACATTGAAGACTCTCCCTGTAAAAATAAGACAACGTGTATTCCTCCAGAACCCAGCGCCAAAACATCTACACTCATTTCATCACCTGAAAAGACTCATAATACTAGCAATGTAGAAAACGTAAGAATAACTACCCATAAAGATCCAGCCTCCAACTCCTTAACATCTTCAGCGAAATTACATTCCAAACACACGAAGATATGTATCATCAGCAACGGATCAAAATATAACACGGTGGATTTAGCCGAGAAAACCTTCCCACAGTCGCCAACCCACAATAACCCTCCCACAATCTGCCACTACTCCTCACCGGGAGGTGGCATGGAACAACTATTCCACAGATTAGAAAATAAACTTACTGGCTATACACACGACGATTATTGTATTATATTTATCGGCGAAAGTGATTTTCTTAAATCTGAAAAATATTCAGCAAAAATTAATTACATTAGAAATTGCGTCCAACCCCTAGAACACACCAATATCATTATCTGTTTACCAACTTTTAAACAAGGTAGATTTTTCAACATATATAATAGAAGAATCGAAGCTTTCAACAAATTATTATATACAGATAATTTAAAAAATGAGTATGCTTATATACTTGATTCAAATAAAAATTTAAAATACACCGATGAAATGTTTAATAAATACTCCGGTAAAGCAAACAAAAGAGCATTAATGACAATTTTCAACGACATAAAAGAATTTGTTTACTATATCGGCGCATATTTCACTTTCAATAACAACAAAGACGAAGTTTTAACACAGGAAACATTTTTTCGTCCCTAAATCACAATTATTTAAAAATAACACTGTAAATAACTCTTCAAACTCAATACAAACCTCAGGACCATTAGATACAAACAAATTAAGAATCCTCCACCAAAATATAGCAGGTATCTGCAATAAAGCTGATTTATTAAATATAACACTAAGTGAACTAGCAAAGAGTGACAAAGATATTGATATTTTATGTTTTTCAGAAACTAATATACAACAGGGTTCAGAGAATAATGTAAAGCTTAATAATTATAAATTAATTTCTACCTTTTGCAGAGACAAGAACAAGGGAGGTACGTGCATTATGGTAAAAAAAACAATGGACGTGAAACCGCTACTCTTACCCTCGAATCTTGCCGCGAAGTTCTATTTTGAGTGTTGTGGAATAGATGTAAGTGCGTTAAATTTAATCATTGTTGCCATCTATAGAATTCCAAATCAAACTAAGTCGCATATAGGAATATTTCTCCACAAATTAGATCAATTACTGGAATATCTCACTAATAAATACAGAAAAAGAAACATTGTAATCTGCGGCGATTGGAACATTGATCTTATAAAACAAAGTACGTTTTCCAAAGACCTTAAGAGTACTCTGGACAACTACAACTTTTCGATTCACATACAAACCCCGACAAGATTAAATTCATGTATAGACCAGATAGCCAGTAACGCCAAAAACGCAAAATCTGAAATTCTACATTTGAGTCTATCAGACCACGAAACGGCACAAATGTTGACACTGAATATGAAAAAGCAGAGATCTTTTACTACATGGTTCGAATTCAAGAAAGACTACAGTGAAGAAAACATTCAAAAATTTACTAATTGCATTTCTGCTCTTTCATTTTCAGATGTTATAGAAAATAATAACGTTATCGAAGCATTCGGTCACTTTTATGATACTTTAACCTTGTTCTATAATCTATGCTTCCCAACAATTAAAGTTAAAGTAAATAGTAGACCGTCCAAACTTAAATGGTTAAGCAAAGGATTAAAAAAATCTTGCCGAATCAAGCGGCAATTGCATCTTCGATTCTGTAGAAGCGCACGGGAAAACCCATTGTTAAAAAAAGAATTACATGAAACATATAAAAAATACAATTCAATACTAAAAAAATGTATACTTAAAGCGCAAAAAATCAATAATAAAAAAATATATACAAAATAACGGGAAAAGCCCCAAAGCAATATGGACTACGATTTCATCGGAAATAGGCAACAATGTACACGTCAATAACATAACCAGCATAAACATAAATAATAAAACACTTACTGATCCTCAAGAAATTTGCGATAACTTTAATAAATACTTTATCGATCTCAGCAATCAAAACAGTTCTAATAATAACTGCTCGCGAACTACCACTACTTCCATTAGCACAAACACATTCTACTTAGCACCGGTAACTGAAAATGAAATCTACAATATTACTATGTCATTGAAAAATAGTAAGTCAAGCGGGCATGACGATATTATAACAAAAATACTAAAGATAAATGCTTCTAAAATATGCCGTCCCCTCTCTCATATCATAAACCTCTCTTTCGAACAAGGTTATTTCCCAGAACAATTAAAATTGTCAATAGTAAAACCTTTATTTAAGAAAGGAGATAGAATGAACCCCGATAACTACCGACCTATTACTATTATCCCCATATTATCCAAAATATTTGAAAGAGCAATGTACAATAGATTAAATGATTTTTTCACCAAATTTAAGATCTTACATCCACAACAATACGGTTTTCGTAAAGGAAGTTCAACATCGCTGGCCTGTTTTGACTTGATCAGATATGTATCGGAAAGCATCAACAATAGAGTACCCATTCTGTCTATTTTTCTTGACATGTCTAAAGCATTTGACTTTGTCAACCACCAAAAGCTTTTAAATAAGCTTGAAAATTACGGCATCAGAGGGAAAGCTTATGAATGGTTGCAAAGCTACTTAACAAACCGTAAACAATCCACCGATATTACTCAAATTGCACCCACTCGTAATAGAAACAGTCTCGAAAAGCGACATTATCGATCCACATTCTTGCTAAATAGCTCCGGGGTCCCACAGGGTAGTATTCTTGCTCCGATTCTATTCTTAGCATACATAAATGATCTCCCTAATGCCATTCAACACAGATCCATTTTGTTTGCAGATGATACTACATTAATAATAAAATGCAACAAAAACGAAAAATCTCAAGATATCGCTAACACTACTCTTTCTGCAGTCATAAACTGGTTACACTCGAACAACCTTAATATAAACCTTACCAAAACTAAATTTCTAGAATATCGTTCATACAATAGCACTGAATTGCCTTTACAAATAAAATACAATCAGAATAATATAGAAAAAGTCCCCATATTTAAATTTCTCGGACTAATAATTGATCAACACCTCAATTGGAAAGGACACATAGATTACATCTGCAAAAAACTGGATCGATATGTATATGCATTAAAACGCTTACGGCAAACTATATCAATTGAAGCAGCTCTCACAGCATACCATGGGTATGTATCATCTGTTTTAAGTTACGGGTTAATAATATGGGGTAATTCAGTAGACATTGACAGGGCATTTAGAGTACAAAAAAAATGCGTCAGAGTCATCTGTAACGCCTGGTTCCTAGAAAGTTGCAAGCCACTATTCCAAAAGCTCAACATTCTTCCCTTGCCCTGCTTATATATTAGAGAAGTGTGCTGTTTCGTTAAGAAATATCCAGAATATTATAAAAAGTATACAGAAGTCACTGCTAGAACAGTTAGAGATAAATATAACCACTTATTACATAAACCTCCGTCTATTGCCTATATATATAAACAGAATATTTATAATATGTCCATAACCATTTATAATAAATTGCCAATCTCACTTAAATTATTAGAAGGTAATATATTTAGGAAATCACTTACGTCATGGCTGAGCCAAAAAAATTTCTACAGTGTTAAAGAGTTTTTAGAGGATGAATAGATTTAATTGTAACACTTTTTTTGTAAATACATAGGTACATAATATATTAACATAATTCGGCTTATATAATTCGTTCTATATGTATATAATTAAAAATAAGTAGGTTAAAAATAGTTTACTTTTTTTTTTTTTTTTTTTTTTTAATGAATAAATGTTAAGTATTGTACTTAGGCCATTTTCCTGCAATATGTACCTACTTAGTATGTATCGTAACTTGCCTTGTATAGTTAGTTTTATATTGTATGTTATTATGTAATTAATAATTATTTACCTAAACTTAGTAAAAATAAACCATAAGTCCTTTTTTATATTTGCACGCCTGCTCGCAGGCAGAATACAAATACTAGATACTTATAATTAAGACCTTTATGTATCACACGTATTTCAGCAAATAAATGATTGTTTGTTTGTTTGTTTGTTTGTCTAACACTTTGTTAATTGATATTTAGCGTGTACGAGCTGAGTGCGGTTCATCAAATCTTTTCATTAAAAACCTTATGAGGGGGTTTCTTAACGATGATGATCACGAGCAGAATCAAGGGCTGGAAAGTAAAGTTTTTACTAATGAAACATCCAATAGATGGCATTATGTAGGCTTTATTTTGAAGCAGGACGACATCCCAAAATAAAATGTAGATAGGTAATATTTTATTTTCGATCCTAAATAAAGTAATAGTCTTTTGCTAATGGAACCTTAATTGGTTGCGATACTTTTAACACGTTCACGCTGTAAGTATCTCACTCATTTTCTATGATCGACGCTTCTATCGGATTTTGTAAAAACCTCATCAAATTAGTCTAGTGAATAGTGGCTATTGAATCCAGGGGAAGGCCACCTCACAGGTAGTTGAAGCCTTTACGGGACCCTAAATCTTGTTAATGAAACGCTTGTGCCGTTACCATCGCCGTAATTTAACGAACTCGTAAAGTGCCATCTATGTATACACATAGTAAACATTTTAGAAGCTGTACATAGAATATATTTATCCCATCAAAAACATACCTAAATATGAAATGGTAGCCAAGGTAAAAAAAAGTTTTGTTTGTAGAGTTCATCGTCAAAAGAAATGATATGTAAATAGGCACCAAGATCAATGGTAACACCTACAACACCAGTAGAGTCACAAGTGCGCTGCCAACCTTTAACCCCCCCTCCCCCAATCGGGCCTCCGGCGCCCTCACTCACTCGACGAAACACAGCCTGTCTTGTTGTTATTATGTATTGTCTGTCGGTTTTTTCGTGCTGGGTTTGTGCATGGGACGCAGCATGACGTGCATATTATATTTTGTATAAGAGCTGTGTTTCACCTTTGTTTGGATGCGACATTCATTCATTACAAGACAGCTTCGTTATAAGCCACCTGAACCTACGTAGAAGTAAATGAAAAATGCGCAAAATTCCAACGCAATAAATTGCCAGTCATATCTCAATTTAACGACACCCTCCTTCAAGAAGTCCAGGATCTAGATGGGAACTTAAATCACCTTTCCAATAGGTTTTCTCGAGACCCTCAATTGTGCGGGGAATATTTCCAGAGAAATCGCGTAGGCATTTAGGTAAGTTGGCTATTATTTTGATAAGAGCGGGTAATTTTCCCAGGCGGTCACGCGATGGCGGGGCAGCCTGGTGGCGAAAGACGCGCCAGTAAGTGCTCCATTACGAAGTCAATCAGCTACTCCATTTAACTTTTTAAGGATTGATTAAGCCGCCAAGCTCGAACCATTGAACTTGAAACTAAAAAAATGTTAGAAGATGTTTTTTCAATAGACATTGTCGTCGTTTATTTAGCTAAATCTGCAAGAATTACCCAATCCCATTCCTGGACCATTTCCATCTATAAAATATATGCAGAATTATTAACATTTATAAATTCACACAACATACATTGACCTGACACCGTACTTAGTTGGTTAACAGAGGTAGGTGTTACAATACTTAACAAACAATCACAAGTAGGTAGGGGGAGTCCGGGATAGTTGAACCCCCTTTTATACTATGATTAATATTTTTGTATATATTGCGTTATGCTCTTTATTTAACGGATGAATGAATGGCTTAGGGAAACAGGCACACTTTAATATAAAAAAGTTTTGAAAAGTTAAATAGTTAAAATTGTAATTAACTTTTTTAAAAAAGCGGAAAGTGGTTTAACTATCCCTAACCTATGGGATAGTTGATCAGGGTGGGTGGGGATATATGACCATAGATAGGAGATTTGACCACACCTTCTTTTTTGAAGGATAACAATTATAAAATACCCTTTTAAATTAAAATAGAATTTATTGACTATAATCCCCATCAAAAGTTTACATATTAAGCAACTAAACAAAACAAAAACATATAAACGAAATGCACAAAAGTTATTCCTTATGTTACAAACATAAGTAAAATATGTAGATCAACAAACCACTGTACATACACATTAACATAATAATCACGCAACAAAATGACAAAAGTTTCTATATCATAGTATCCCTACACCAACCTGGTTCAAGTATCCCACACCCTACCCGTAGCAAATTTATTTGTGATATCTTAAAATCGACACTTCACAAGAATATACCACTGTACAAATATTTCAACACGTTAATCACACAATACAATAACAATGGTTACTAGATCGTACCTTCATTAATGGTAAAGTAATGATGAAAAACGTAAATTTAAAAATATTTATCCCGGCACGCAGAAATCACCTTGTTGCCACTAGCAGTCGCGTGTCTCTGTTTTTTCCCAAGATGGCTACTTGCACGTGTTTGGTTGGTGAACGGCAACCGTGAACACGTCTTTGACCGTCGCTGGCGCGAATATTCAAGTTTATATTGGAAGTGGCTCAAGTATCCCATATGAGCAAGTATCCCGGACTCCCCCTACGTATTCATCACACGAAAGTTTGTCCAGGGTGGGGATCGAATCTTATCGGCAGTAGGTAATACTACTTAAGGAACTCATAAACCTTTAATTAGACAAAAGACGGTAGGTAAGCAGTAAAATAACATTGATCTTAAGTTATTTTCACAAAGCAAATTACTCCGCAATTTTATTTTCATGCTTTTAACCTCGCAAAGTAGGTACCAACAAATTGTATCGTACAATCAGTAGGCCGTAAATCAATGGCTGTATTATCTTACACAGCTATTTGCCCACGCTGAATACTTATTGCCAAAGCTTACCAGTGATGCGTGTCGACGATCACGCTACGATTGGAGCTACAATTGCGAGCGGAGAATTAGTCGAGTTCACTCAAAATATATATCGAGTTCACCTTTCTCTCGATTCCCGCGAAAAACCATTATGGCCATTGCCGCGTATAAATGCTGTACCTACCTACATGTTACAGTGTAACGGAAAACGCAATAAAAAGCTTTTATTCAGCAAATTCTGTTATTCAGCGTAGCGTAGCTTGGAAGGGACAAGCTTCTGGTACAGAACTTGGTAAAAACTTGACCTTAAGGATGACGATGCTTGGCCAAGTGGCTCCATTCACTTCGTTTGTCAGGTGTGCAGGAATATATTAAACCAGTCGCTCTGAATGGGCAAGGGCGAACCCAAAGGAGACGAATAGAACTATCAGCAATCCGATTTGGATTAACAAAAGTCGACTATAAATCGGATTATAGTAGACTACCTTCTTCTATAAGTAACTTTGCGTACACACGGCACATGTGTGACCCTTATTGAACTTTTTTTTACCTCGTCTTGACCGTCTGTACATGTGGTTTTGTACAAACGATAAGGTCGAGTTATCCCCTGGCAGCAGAAAACCATTTGATTTTGATTCATCGAGAAATTGTTAATGACTCGAATGAAAAAAGAAACGCGGTTACAACACTAAAGTTTACAGAAGGTTCCGTTGCGGTTACAGCCGAGCGTTTCTGTGGAACTCGAGACGCAGACGAAGTCAACGGCATCGGCCAGACGACATGAATATCGCTAATCACATTTACTCCTTCATAGGTACTCGAACTGTTGTGCCGCCTCCTTATTGAAATAAGAAGCAGGTTGTTGTAAAACCTAACGTTAGAACGAAGTACCTAATTATTCTCCTACGTAATGGGACGGGTCCATAGTAATATGAAAGTAATATGACAGTCTCGGAAACTATTGCTCTTACTAGAGCTATTATCACACGGTTAATTATTGGCATATAATATTAGGTGCAATAAAAATACTATTTGAGCAGTTAAAAAATCCATTTAGTGCACAATATTAGGAATTTTGGTGGATTATTTGGTGATCCGTTAAACACGACCCAATATTCTATACTATTTATAAAGACGGAAGCTCTTTAAACAATCTTACAAAAAAAAAACAAAAAATATTATACAGACACCTACTTATACTATCTGATGTCTTCAGATCGACATTCATCTAGGACAGCCTATTTCAACAGCTAATCGGTAATCTAGGTTGTTTGGAAGAGAACGCTCTTTGAGAATAGACCGTTCCGATTCAATTCAATTCTTGCACGAATCATTATTTTTGGGAACCGGTGACCACTGTATCTGACTAGTATTGATAGGTATAGGTATCCACTGCGAATATTAAGTAGCTAGTTCACATTCGCATGCCAGGTCATGTGTGTGATATCAAAGTCTGCAATTTAATTCTATGATCGAGTTTTTTTATATTTGAAAAGTAAAGTACTTTCCCACTGCAGGGCAAAGGCCTCCACCATATGACAGAAATCAAATAATCGCTCTACATTATGATGGGATTAGTGATCACAAACCCGAGCTATGTTCGAAAGATCTGACGAACGACGAAACTTACTTTTTGCTCGACCCGGAATCGAGCCCGGGACCCCGAGATCACTTAAACCATTAGACCAACGCAGCGTATTTTCATATTTGCACAGGTATATCAAGTTTATCAACTACTGACCTAGATTATTGCTACTGACAGTCGGACAAACCGAAATGAAGGGGTTTAATTCGGAGGTGGCGGTGGGAAATTTAGGCGCTAGGATCACAGAGTTAGTCTATTAGTATACATAACCGCAACATCACCATATCGCGTATACTGCGAGAATCCGTAACTTTGCGTCTCCTAACACGTGCGTACGCCCCACGACGTGTCAAATGTTATACTATCCTATCTCCAATCTCCACCCAAAGTTTTATGATGGACGTGATCTAATTCGCTAGTCTAAAATTAGGTTCCCATAGTATCTCCGTAAGCGCAATAAAATGGTACGTTTCCCTTCTTTGGATATCAAAGTACCTACATGAAAAGTTACGTGTTAGAAAATTGAAGTGGCAGTGGGTGGGTTACATTAGCCGCAGAACTGACATCTTTTTGTTGGAGCCGTAAAGTCCTTTAGTGGAGATCGCGACTCGGTAAACGTAGTTGGACGCCCTTCGACTGGCTGGCTGGTGTGGGCTGGATGAGAGTAGCCAAAAATCGGGAGCAGTGGCGTGCATTAGGGGAGACTTATGTGAGCAGCAGCTGGGGAGCAGTCGACGAGTGTGGGTTGCTGATGATGATGATGTGTAAAGTATGTACCTACTTTGATATCCAAAGAAGGGAATTAATAGGGTCAAAGATTTTTATCGGGATACCGATAATCATTTCGTCTGTCGAAAACAAAGTTCAGTCCGTGCATTGCAATTTACGATAGCTTTTTGTACCTAGATTACAGGGGTAGCAAACAAGCTTAAGTCCCACTGCCTGATTAGAAGCGGTGGCCGTAGCCTTTGGAAGCTCTAGTAATGTAGTTTATCCCAGTTTTTTCTAGCCACAAATACGAGTACACCTATATCTGTAATGTTGATCGTGGGTATAAAATGTACCTAAAGAGACTATTATTACTTAACCTAATTAAATAAAGTTTTTATTTGGACCATAGACAATGTCTAAGATAAACTGGTGACCTATAATAACCTGTTTGCCTAAAGCTCTTTTACAAGGATGATAAAATACCGACTTCTTAGGATCGTAAGCAGTTTTTCTCACAGGTGCCTTTCACCAGTGAGAAATACTGATTCTTACATGAAAGACCACTGACCTTACGATCATGCATTGGCGTACCTACCCAGGTACAGTCAGCCACACATCAAACTAGACAAAACTGTCAAATTTCTTCAATCGACTCTTACCGTCAAACACGTTATGTTGAAAGTCAATTGAAATTTGACAGGTTGTGGTAACCTGATGTGTGGCTGTCTGTACTTAGGCACCAGCACAAAGTTCCAGGTTCTGACATAATATCTTAACTACATTAGATTTTTAAGTGAGTTCGTCCCAGCTTCTAGCGTAGGCGGGAGTAGGAATATGTTTTTATAGGTCAGCAGATAGTAGGTAACACTCGTAGGTAAAGTTTGTGATCTCCTGCTCTCCCCTACCCCTTTGGGTACGACCATACAATCATGAATGTTTCGTGATACAAAACTCACTGGATGTATACCAAACGTGGGTGGGTGGGCCAAACGTTTCCAGGAAAAACTTACCCACCCAAGTCTAATGAAAACCTGATACATTAAACAAGTTATTCTTTAAAAAACAAATCTTTTGAGACATACCTGTGACTACTCGAACGATAATCTGCTGGTCACACATACACACTTTCACAGAACCACTGATTAAATTTAAAACACCTTCCCTAACTTTATGCGGGTATTCTCCAAGCCAATAAAATAAACAAACAATATAGGTAACTATGAAATGTAAAAACCGAGGCGGAGAACTTTGCAACTTTTAATAAAAAATATCAAGGCCACAAATCTAATTGTATAAAACTTTGAGTAGCGATTTACTAAGTAAATAATTTATACTCAGCGGGTAAAACTGCGTAATTAAAAACTGTCTACCCTTAGCTTTGATATCTACCGCAAAACAAATTAATAAAGCAAAGAAAACAATTTATATACTGCCAGGATACTGAATAATCTGGAAGAGACTGCGATAGCTAAGCTGGAAGATTTATTATAATGTATTCAATAGTGGCCTAGTTATAGAGGGCGCCTCTATTGATTACTAATTTAGTGTTTGATAAAAATATGCTGCTAATAAAGTGGCAAGAATACAGAAATAGGTAGGTATTAGATGATCTTGTTTTTAAATAATTTAGTACGACTTAGATATAAAAAAATGCTTAGTAAGAAAAGTCGTCTTACCTGTGCGATGCATATTTAGAACCAATCCATCCATTACGACGGATTGTTGGTTGTGCCGAAACGTGGATGGTTCCAAGTTCAATTCCTGGTCGAGCGTCTATCTCTTCCCTTCGACCCATTTGCTCATGTTACGGGTCTTTTCGGGTGCTGGGAGCACACCACAGAGTACAGTGTACTATGAGCACACTTCCCTGGCTATCGCCTTATAGTACCTATACTTATAGTAATGCCTTAGTTTGAGACTAGCTGATCAAGTCTTGTCTGGCGCATTCATTATGCCCCTCCCCACTTTTCGGACATTCATTTCAAACTGTACCAATAGATGGCGCTGGGCATCGATTACATCGGCAAGTGTTTCGCTATGTGCTTTGTATGAGGTATAGAATAGATTCATAGATTGAGGGTAAGAGGCGCTTCAAAATAAAATGACAAATGAAAAATATTGTACTTTATATTCAACAATACTTAAAACTAAGTGCACTGCACTGTCCTTGTTCCACTAATATTGGCACCATTCGTTACTGGACCAACGGTTACGAATGATTCACAAGTATTCACAACTATGTATTTACAAGACGATATCACGAACATCAATTGACTAATTATTATGAAATTGGCTCTATCACACGAATTTGTTTCCCTTTCTAATGGACATCTTAGCGTGTGGTTCGTTCAAAGCTGTTGTTTCGGAGCCCAGTTTACTCTTAGATCTTCAAGTGCATCAATCAAGATTTGGGGAGTCTGCCCATTACCAACTGAATCATTTTTGAAAGTTGTAAGTTCCAAAATTTATTTTTCGTTTATTTTTCGGATAATTCTTGTTATGTTTTCTGTCACCACTGAGCTATTGGTAGATATACTGGTATTTTAAAAATCCAGAAGTGCATGTTAAGACGTGAAAGGGACGGGAACAAAAATTAGATGTGAATTCCTTTTCGTTGTCCCCCAGGTCAATGTATGAGATGCTGCACGAATTTATTTATTGCATGTTCTCCATAAAATTTATTGTTTCAACTTTTTTACCTACACTGATCTACTGCTGGGCAAATGCCTCCCCGAAATCTCTCCATTGATCTCTATGCACCGCCATCCTTGGGCAATCAAGTACAAAACTGTTAAGATCATCACTCCATCGCTTTTTAGTTTTCAACATTTCTTATATTGAACACAAGAGCACTCGTAACCGCCAACTCCCCGTGAACCACAAGCGTTATCATCGGCGCGTGTTGAGCGTGCGCTGCACGGAGGACATGCCGTCCACGAACTTCGTGCGGAACAGCACGTTGGCGTTGTTGAACATGCCGTCCTTCAGCGACACGATTATGAACTGCAACAGAAAAATAAATTGTTATGCCATCGTGAGATGGACACCACAGAGTTTTAGTCAGCGTTATTAAAATTTTCAAAAGTCGTAGAATAAATGTTGTTCAGAGTTTTTGGTAGAAGACGTGGTTAAAAAGAATCTAACAGAATACACCATGCATTCACTCCTACACTCGATAAAGGATGGGAAAAAAATTAGGCCTGGGAGGGAAACACCCTTAAAACTTTAAAAAGTGCTAACATAAGGTTTTAACGCCTCCTGCCCCCGCGCACGTAGCACATCGACTCACGTCATCACTGCCGGGCGCGATCTTGTGTAGAGCTTTTCATTCTCATCGAAAACAGCCAATATACAGTCCACTGAAGCATTATTCCATAAAGGACAGAAATATCTTCTTTCCCCCATCTATACAGGGGCACTGGCCCCATCAGAGGGTATTTCGATATTGTATAGTATACCTACAATATAGATGAGACTATCGTCAGCTCATGGCGAGTTAAGCACTTACGAAATTCGTCGGCTTAGTAAGGGGTTCGGATGGTGTAAAGTGGATAGCATGTCTGCCCGGTCTGCGGAAGGTTATGGGTTCGAGTCCCACACACATCAGAGGGTATTTCGATATTGTATAGTATACCTACAATATTGATGAGACTATCGTCAGCTCATGGCGAGTTAAGCACTTACGAAATTCGTCGGTTTAGTAAGGGGTTCGGATGGTGTAAAGTGGATAGCATGTCTGCCCGGTCTGCGGAAGGTTATGGGTTCCGAGTCCCACCTGAACCCTCCGAGGATTTTTTTTAAGTGCAATATTTACTTAAGAATAAATTGCAAAGAATTGCTATACCAAAAATAAAAATTATTTGTATGAGGGCGGTGTCACCTGCGAGTGCTTGAAGTGCTGCTTGAGCATCTGGCCGATGTTCTGCGTGTGGGACAGGTCCAGCGCGGCGTCCACCTCGTCCAGGATGTAGAGCGGCGCGGGCTTGAACAGCAGCATGGCCAGCACCAGCGACAGCGCCACCAGCGAGCGCTGCCCGCCGCTCAGCTCGCCCAGCGACTCCTTCCATGTGTTGTTGAACCCTACTTTGACCTGTCAATACAAACATGTTAAATTAAACGCAAAGAAACGTAGCAGGCGGAGCAATAAAAGAATACATCTATGCAAAAGATAACATCTATTAGAGCTTATTTGCCCTGTTTTCTTTGTTATGGCTTCGATCGTGACTTGAGAAGTATCTCTTATGAATGAGGGTTTTTGTAAATGCAAAATCCGATAGATGGCGTTACGTTGACGTCAGGTCCAACAACGAGTGGTAGTGGATTGGTTACATTTTGTATCATGTCAAAATTATGAAGTTATGAGGGACCATTCAAGTATTACGTAAGCAGATTTTTTGGGAAATTTAACCCCCCTCCCCCCATTGTCAGCAAAAATTGGCGATAAAATATACTTTTTCTTCCTGAATTTACCAAAAGTAAGCAAAGCCAAGACCCCCCCTCACCCCATTGATGCTTACGTAATATTTATTTATTTATTTATTTCTTGCACCATACATATCATATTATTAAAGCTATACACTTATAACTAATATATAAATATACATGGACCCTGTTGGTAGGGTATGGCAAGAGGAACGCATTATGAGTAAGTAAATTAAAATATTTTTGACTCTAGGCATAGTATGTAAGTTGGTAAATATTATTTTATTTTATCATTGAAAATTCTTCGACACTAATAATAATACTTGAATGGTCCCTGATATGAAACAACCAATGACGTCAAAGTTGGACCTGACGTCAACGTAACGCCATCTATCGGATTTTGCATTTACAAAAACCCTCATTGTGTTCTTATATTAGTAAAAGCAGCATTTATTACAAAAAACATACACATAGACAACACAGTATAATAAACGAGATTCCTATATTCCTATTTTGCCCTCGCGTCCTCTTGCATAGTCATCTGCTCATAACACTCAAGGCAACACCTACCTCCAGGCCATCAAGAACAGTGAGGCCATCAGGCGGGCGGAGCTTGGCCTGCGCGCCGGGCAGCAGCGTGCTGAAGATGGAGCCGAAGTCCTTGTTGACCTGCTCGCAGGCCGTCACCAGCGTCTTCTTCTTCTTCTCGTCCAGCTCCGCCATCACTTGGACGAGCTTCGCGCGGTCCGCTTCTACTATCTTCTTTTTTCGCATCACGTCTTGATACTGAAATATAATTTTGATTTCCATACCATTTTTTATATTTACAGAAGTAGTTTTTATAGATAATTACATGGCTAGTCAATCGAAAAGAAAATCAATACACAAAATTGCGTGATGCGATTGACACACATAATAAAGTTCCGAAATTAAGTGAGGTCGATTCACTAGTTTACATAAATTGAAAAGATTAGAGAACAGTTAACAAGAATCACGTAGTAAGAGTGCTCGTGCAACTTTTTCAAATTAGTTTGCAGTATGTTATAAATTTCTGCTTTTTAAAAATTAATTTGTGGGTTAAATTAATTTTGTTATAAAGATATCCATACAACATACATATGTATACGTAATTCTTGAAATAAGAAAATAATAATCGTCTCACCTGCTCCTCCTCCTTGCCCAGCAGCGTGTGCGCCCGGGCGTTGAGTCCCCGCGCGAGCTTGTCCCGCCTGGCGGCGAGCTGCTGTAACCGCTGTCCGGCCACGGCGGCCTGGCGCGCCGCGAAGTCGTACAGCCCGCCCGCCGCGCCGAAGTACTCGCGCTCGGAAGGGATCCACGTGTGTTCCGTTTCCAGTGATTTTATCTGGAAGAGGAATGTAATCTCTACAAGGCTGGGTAGATCGGATGAAACCTGCACTCGCGTATAGCGACCGAGTAGTCAAGATTTTCTTTTTCATATCATCAGCGTAGATCAAGTTTTTTTTAAAAACATCGAACTCATCACAAAAAGTCTAAAAGTCAGAAGTCAAAATATTCTTTATTTGCATAGGCTTGTACATAGCACTTACAAATCGTCATACATAAAGAAAATATCAACTATTTAAAAATAAAGTATATAATTTAAATGAAATTAAATATATATCTTGATACATAAGATATACTAAAAAAAAATAGACATAATGCGATTCTACCACCGGTATCGGAAAGTTAATTCTGACGAGAAGATCCGTATCACGAAATAATCGTCTCAGTCGACGGTGAAGACAATTCACTTTTTGGAACAACCAATTAGTGGTTGTTTTAGCCCAAAGGACCAAGACCAGGACTGGAATAAATAGAAAAGGGGAGGTCTTTGCCCTGCAGTGGGACATTACAGGCTTATAATAATAATATCCCCCCCATGGGGTCACCTTGTCGTGGTGGGGGGGCTTACGGGAAGGCTTGCACTATTGAACATCAGTCACATCAACTAGACTGCTTCTTGTGAAAGAAGAGATCATTTGCCATTAACATCTAGGCCACCCTTCCCAAACTAACGACCTCAAACCAACCCAACATGGAGAATAATAGTAGAAAATATAATTTACGGCCGCTTCCCGGGGGCTATCGCCGGGGCACACCTGGAGCCGTTGCTGGGTGTTCCAGCATGCGACCCAACGGCGACGGGGGGCTGAGCAGGCGGGCTCCCCTCGACAAGAATACTACAGCCGCAACCCGCCAGGGCGACGAGGAGTTGAACAGGCGGACTCCAGTCGAGAAGTCTGCTACAGCCGAAGCACCAGATGATACCATCCATCTGAACGTGTCAGACACAACATCTGTTTTATCAAGCGGCTCATCATTTTGCCTTACAGAGAGCTCAACGTCACCATCGTCTGACCTGAATGAAGAGTTTGTAGATGTTGTACAGGAGGCCGAAACAGCCACCAATACTGTACCCACTACAAACACAAGAACAAAACGTAGAAGATGGACCACTGAAATGAACAAGTTCATACTACGTACATACCTTTTAATTACACAATTAGAAACTGACACAAAGACTTACTTAGACGCATTACATCCCAAATTTTTAGAAAGATTTCCAGACTTTCCAGTTACAAGGCAGCGATTGGGTGATCAGAGAAGGGTCATAGTAAGAAATCGATTATTACCACAAAAAACGATTGATGATATATACATAGAAGTACAAACAGAGTTAAACAGAAATCAAAGCACTCGCCAGAACATAACATTACCGCATAACACACAAGCCACATTCACAACAAATTCACAAGCACTACAACGAATGAGATGGAGTAATATTCACAATGAAACTATAATAAGAGGTTACTATAAAGTAACAAGATTAGAGACAGATATGACATGCTATAGACAGAAAATACATGAACACTTCATTAACGCATTCCCTCATTTAGCACACGTAACCGAACAGAGAGTAGCTGACCAAAGGAGACTAATATTTATTAATAAAATGATAAGCAGCGAACGACTACAAACAATCAGACAAGAAGTAGCAGATGAATTAGATATTATACAGATAGACCCTGAACGAAATACACAATCACAATTATTAACTCAAGCACAAACACAAGAAGACACACACACTTATATTAGTACACCACAAACTAACTTTGATGACCCTTTAGCCACTATGGAAATAAACGCCTTGCTAAATATGAATGAAGAATTAAATGACACAAATAATCCAGAAAGAAACTCATTTATAGATAATATATTCCGTGAAGCTTTAGATCATTTTACAAATACAGACCCAACTAAAAGAAGCTACATACCAAAACAAAGAACTACTAAAAAACTTGCTCAAGTTACCAACTACATAGATAATACTCTTTTACCACAATATGTTAATGAAAACACTAGTTTTGACGAATTACAGACTACGTTGTATTGCGCTGCGTGGACATCTGCCAAAATAAATGGATCCAAGCTATCACTTCCCCCACCTGAAAACCCAACCACCTCGAGGAACAAAGAACATAAACCAAGGTGGCAAAGGCGTTTAGAACGTAAGATCGAAGACTTACGGGCTAAAATTGGTAGGCTTACCCACTATATAAATGGAAATCGAAGCCGGAACCTGCAAGCACAAGTATTTAAAATAATGGAAGAATATAAAATTCATACAATTCATGAAGAGAACAATACTCAACTGGTACACTTCTTAGATACACTAAAACAAAAACTTTCCGTCGTTAGCAGCAGATTAAAAAGATATAAAGCATGTTCACTCCGTAAGTCACAAAACAACCAATTTACAAACCATGAGAAACAATTTTACCGTAACTTAGCCAGACCGAATATAACTCGTAGTGATAATAACAATAGTAGCACAATGGCATCTCCAGAAGAACTGAGGCAATTCTGGGCACAAATATGGGAGAACTCAGTGCAACATAATGAAGACGCCGAGTGGATTGCTAAAGAACAGGAAGAATCCACAAACATCCAAGAAATGGAGTTTGATGCCATCACAGCTGAAACATTCCAACAAGTATTAGGAAAACTCCACAATTGGAAAACACCTGGTTCAGATAATATACACAATTACTGGATTAAAAAATTTTCCTATTTACATTCATTTCTGCACAATTTCATTAATCATTTCATTAAAAACCCGGATAATATTCCTGATTACATAACTAATGGCATAACTTACATGTTACCTAAAGACGCAAGTGACACTGCAAACCCAGCAAAGTATAGACCAATTACGTGCCTACAGACTATTTACAAAATAATTACATCCTGCCTAACTGAAATTATATACAAACATACAGAAAGCAATAATATTATGACAGAGCAACAGAAAGGGTGCAGAAGATCGAGCCATGGCTGCAAAGAGCAGCTCACAATAGATGCAGTCATCCACACGCAAGTACAAAAAGCCAAAAAAGACCTATTCACGATGTATATCGATTACAAAAAGGCATATGATTCTGTTCCCCATAGTTGGTTATTAAAAATTTTAGATATTTACAAAATTCATCCAGTAATATGTACATTTTTGCAACAAATCTCTCAGAAATGGACCACACGGCTTCAGTTAAATTCAGCGGATGGCATACAAAGATCTGAAGCCATAAAAATCAAGAGGGGTATCTTCCAAGGCGACTCCCTGAGCCCGCTATGGTTTTGTCTTGCTCTAAATCCGTTATCAAATATGTTAAATACCACAAATATAGGATATACTCTGAAGTTGCAACAAGGTACTAACGAACTGACTGACAATAGAGATACAGAAAAAATAAGCCACTTAATGTACATGGATGACATTAAACTTTACTCTGAAACTGAGAACCAATTAGAAGATTTAGCACATATTACAGAAAAATTCTCACATGACATACATATGCAGTTTGGAGTAGACAAATGTAAAATCAATTCCATTAGAGCAGGACAAACCCATCAACACACTTACCAGATGACTACAGGTGAAACTATTGAACCACTCGAGGAAAACGACTTCTATAAGTACCTAGGTTATAATCAAGCAAAATTAATAGAACACAAGGACACTAAAGATGCAATAACAAAGAATTTTAAGCATAGGCTAAGGGCGATTCTAAACTCACAACTAAATTCAAAGCATACTATCAAGGCAATTAACACTTACGCTATTCCAGTTCTCACATATTCTTTTGGCATTATACGCTGGACTAAAACCGAACTTAAATCACTACAGCGCACCATACACACGACCATGACCAGACACCGAAAGCACCACCCACGATCATGTATACAGAGAATGACGCTACCACGAGTAGATGGAGGTAGAGGCCTAATTGATATTTTGAACTTACATGCAAAACAGATCACTAATTTAAGAAACTATTTTCATAAAAAAACACAGACATCAATATTGCACCATGCCATCGCAGATAATGACAATAAATTAACTCCATTGAATTTAAAAGATAGGAACCTACAAAATAACGAAACTCAGACTGACAGACAGACAAAGCTACAGATGTGGGCAAATAAAGCTCTCCATGGGAGACACTTCCAAGATCTTCGCCACAACAACGTCGACAGCAAGGCGTCGAACGAGTGGCTGAAGCGAGGAGTGCTCTTCCCCGAGACAGAGGGTTTTATAATGGCCATACAGGACCAAGTAATTGAAACGCGCAATTATCAGAAGCATATAATCAAATTACCTGTTTCTGATATTTGCCGGAAGTGTAAGAGTGCTTCTGAGACAATCCAGCACATAACCGGAGCTTGTAAAGCTTTAGCTCAGAGCGATTACAAGCACCGTCACGATCAAATAGCAAATATTATCCATCAATTGCTTGCTCAAAAATATAAATTAATTACCGATCCACCAGTCCCATACTACAAATATAAAGCTGAAACTATACTAGAAAACTCCACACACAAACTATACTACGATAGAGCCATATTAACAGATAAAACCATCCACTTCAATAGGCCTGACATAACACTAATAAATAAAGTTGATAAAACTGCACATTTAATTGATATTGCCGTACCGAACACACATAACATACAAAAAACAATAACAGAGAAACTAACTAAATACATTGAACTGAAAGATGAGATAGCGCGTGTTTGGCAGCTCAGAAAAGTTAGCATAGTCCCCATTGTATTGTCCTCCACAGGTGTTATACCTATACAGCTAGTCACTTCCCTTAGAACTTTAGACCTTCATGACAACACATATATACAACTGCAGAAGGCAAGTATCCTGAATACTTGTAGATTGACCCGAAAGTTTCTACAGACGGAGCAACTTTAATAGATTTTACATATTTTTCTATGATATTCACTTGGCCTCGGCCCGTGGTTATCATTAACACCGGTGTAATAAAAAGCATCGAGTCTATAAAATAGAACCCATAAATAATAATATCATCAGCGGAATTAACACGAACATTATAAAAAAAAAACATGTTTGACCCCTCCATCTTCAAAAAATTCTTTGACTGTGGAATTGCCACGTTTCGACTTAAGCGACCGGCTTGAGCGGAGTAATATTATCAGGGCCTCACAGAAGACTTCCATGAAGCAGCGCCTGCGCTGTGTTTCGCCTGGTGAATTTAAGTACTGGGCCCAATCGGGAGAAATGAGGTTAAATGGTTAGCAGACCACCTGTGACCATTGACTAACTCCACTAGTATTATGGGTGTTTATGGGCGGCGGCAATCATTTGCCATCACAGGTGATCCGTGTCGCCTTCCACCTATAACATAATAAAACCGTATTATTATTACTCGTATTACCTTCTTAGCACACTCGGCGGCCTCGGCCTGCAGCTCCTTGATCTTGTAGTCAAGCTCTTTAATCTTCAGCTCGAGGTCTGCGCTGGCGCGGCCGAGCTGCTCCCTCTTCTGCTGCAGGCGCGCGATGTCGGTGTTTCGACTGGCGATGTCCGCTTTCTGTTTGCGGATGCGGGTCTGGATCTCTTTCACTGCTTCCTGTTACAAAGAGAGAAAGGAAAATATTAATTTTCTAATGTAAAGAACTCAAAGGCAGTAAAATTCGTTCTTTTGTGTCTAACAACCGAGCCGATTGATTACGATTGCGAACGCTGTTGAAATAGACTTTACTGGGTTGCATTAAGATGACAATTCAAAAAAAAACCGTGTAGTGCTATCTCGCTCATACAGTACAATTCACGACGGTCGAGTATCGCGGTTGCTGTAGCAACCGAGCATGGCAATCACGCATCACCCAATGAGACATTTTAAGAGTGGTTTATTGTTCTTAACTATAGGTCAAAATTCTTTGACATTTGAGACTTCTGCGTAGGTGCATTGGTATGACTTATAAAACTGGTACTCTGGTACGTCACTCACGGTGGACCTAGTGTGTTCCTCCTTAGCAGTGGCGAGATTGTCCTGCAGCGCGACGGCGGCCAGCACGGTGTCCTCCAGGGTCTGCTTGCTGGTCCGCACGGCTTGCTCCAGCTCCGTCACCTAAACATAATCATAGACAATTATTGTGAATCACAAGTATACATAAAATGCAGTTAAGAATAATCTAGGTAGTCTCGCTGTGTTCCGCTATATTGGCATACAAACCTCGAGACGGAGGGTCTCGAACTCCTGTTCTCTTTGCTTCCAGGAGCTGCTGTGTTTCTCTGCCTCTTTTTTCGCTTTTTTCAGTTCTTCCTCTGCTTTTTTGAACTCTCTTAAAAAAAGAAACAAATTGTTATTAGAAATTAAAGCCTAAATACAATGTTTATAGTACTCTGTACTGATATAATATCTGTCATGCACAAAAAATCCTTTTGATGTCGCAATGTACGTGTAACAATATGAATACTAACCTCTCTCTATGTCCTTTGATGTCTTTGACTTTGGCTTCTAACTCTCGCGCTTTCGCAGCTGTCTCCTTCTGCGTTACTTTGTCTCTCTCCACTGCCGCTGACAACTCTTCCACCTTAGAAAGTGGACAACATTAATTGAAAATACTAAGTATAGACGACAAAATTAAATATGTAGCAGTTTAATAGTTCTATATAGTGTGGAAACATGGACGATACGAGCCAGAGAAAGGCAAAGGGTTGATGCATTCGAGATGTGGTGCTGGAGCCGCATGCCGAGAATACTCTGGACCGCCTGGCGCATAAATGCATCGCTCCTGTCGCTACTTCATATAAAATCCCTGCAGCGCATATTTTTTTTTTTATATTATAGGAAGGCAAACGAGCAAGCGGGTCACCTGATGGTAAGTGTACACCGCCGCCCATGGACATCAGCTACACCCAGGAGTGCATATTGAGTACCTATTTCGGCCACATAATGAATATTATTATTATAGACGGGAATTAACACGACGTAATTTTTTAAGCACATAATTATGTACTACTGCTGACGTTTCG
>JABMDO010000718.1:0-23280 GCA_014851415.1 Cnaphalocrocis medinalis | reverse complement strand
CGGCCAGCACGGTGTCCTCCAGGGTCTGCTTGCTGGTCCGCACGGCTTGCTCCAGCTCCGTCACCTAAACATAATCATAGACAATTATTGTGAATCACAAGTATACATAAAATGCAGTTAAGAATAATCTAGGTAGTCTCGCTGTGTTCCGCTATATTGGCATACAAACCTCGAGACGGAGGGTCTCGAACTCCTGTTCTCTTTGCTTCCAGGAGCTGCTGTGTTTCTCTGCCTCTTTTTCGCTTTTTTCAGTTCTTCCTCTGCTTTTTGAACTCTCTTAAAAAAAGAAACAAATTGTTATTAGAAATTAAAGCCTAAATACAATGTTTATAGTACTCTGTACTGATATAATATCTGTCATGCATAAAAAATCCTTTTGATGTCGCAATGTACGTGTAACAATATGAATACTAACCTCTCTCTATGTCCTTTGATGTCTTTGACTTTGGCTTCTAACTCTCGCGCTTTCGCAGCTGTCTCCTCTGCGTTACTTTGTCTCTCTCCACTGCCGCTGACAACTCTTCCACCTTAGAAAGTGGACAACATTAATTGAAAATACTAAGTATAGACGACAAAATTAAATATGTAGCAGTTTAATAGTTCTATATAGTGTGGAAACATGGACGATACGAGCCAGAGAAAGGCAAAGGGTTGATGCATTCGAGATGTGGTGCTGGAGCCGCATGCCGAGAATACTCTGGACCGCCTGGCGCATAAATGCATCGCTCCTGTCGCTACTTCATATAAAATCCCTGCAGCGCATATTTTTTTTTTTATATAGGAAGGCAAACGAGCAAGCGGGTCACCTGATGGTAAGTGTACACCGCCGCCCATGGACATCAGCTACACCAGGAGTGCATATTGAGTACCTATTTCGGCCACATAATGAATATTATTATTAAGACGGGAATTAACACGACGTAATTTTTTAAGCACATAATTATGTACTACTGCTGACGTTTCGGCTGCGTTACAATACATGACAAGTTCGAGACTAAGGATTCATGTACCTAAAATGTAAATACGAAAATGTAGCAAAGTGGCGACCATTATCAGCTGAGATGGCCATTCCACAAAATGGCCGCTGTGAAATGCACACAAACCAAGATGTTGCATGTTTCAGTTACAAATTCATGAAAATAAGATGTAAACAGCATACTTACATGGGATGTTGGTTAAGGAACCCGTTGTACTGCATTCTCGTGCTTTATTCGAGTCCCTGATGAATCCTACGTGGTGGTATACGCTTGAGTAGTTATCTGGAACAATAGGATATACAAGAGGAAATCTACCTATTTCAACATGAAATTTGAATAGACGATATGATATTACACAAATTAAAATGTACATACCTCTCAATTAAGAGAGAATTTAAATTTAATTTTGGTTTTTCATTCACTTGTGACCTAACACAGACCCGGCGAACGAACAACTCGATAATGGCCGCCGGAAACGGAAACGCCTAGAAAATCAATAAAATATTAGTGTTGCTAGTTTAAAATAAAAGTATTGATTAAATGTATACTTTTCTAATAATGTTAACCTAAAAGAATGCAATAGGTATATTAAAATGCATATTTACAATATATTACAGGAGCACTACCGAAGTTCCCATATTTTATAACCAAATAAATAAAATTAGAATAGAATAGAATAGAATAGAAAAATATTTATTCAGTGTAAACACAGACAAAGTAGATAAGTTAAAAGATTACATACAAACAATACACTGAAAAGGCATACACTCAGCATGTGTCAGGGAGTCGGTGACTCCTTGACGCTGGTCTTCCGTGTGTGCCTAGAGGAAGAGGACTACTGCACGCAGGCAGCAATAAGCAAAATACAATCAACATGGAATAACAAATTAATACTAAAAACATTTTACACGAGTTAGGATAATAAAATTAATGAAATTGTCGCTTAAGTTAAGTAGGTACAGTATGGTGATGAAACGGAAACACTGGCTGTAGATGAAATTATGAAGAGAGTTATATACCCATATAGTATTTTATTTTAATATAATATAAGTAATAGCATATAATAAATAAAATGATAGTTATAAGATAAATAATAATAAAATGAATGATTAGTAAATAATTAAATATATTAGGTTGTATTTCAAATATATCTTATCTACGTTGCCCACACATTGTTAATTTGTTCTTCAAGAAGAAACTTATGTAACTGAGACTTAAAAGATCCAACAGTGTTTGAATTTCTAATAGGCGGTGGCAGATTGTTCCAACACTTCGTGGCAGCATAACGAAAGCTGCCACGAAATGCAGCCGTATTGTATTGTGGACATCGTAAACGAGATGCAATTCTCATTTGGCATTGAGTAAAATGAAGTTTGTTAAATAAATATGATGGTTCGCTATTTTTTATAATACCAAAAAGTAAACAAGAAAAATGTAAAGTTCGTCGTGCGTTCATATTCATAAGTTTATTAGTATTTAAGTACGGAGAAACATGTGAACGATATGGGATAGTAAAACAGAAACGGGCACAGGCATTTTGGATTCTTTGAATCATTTTCTTAGTACGGGATAGCAAACAGTTACTAAAAACGGTATCGGCATAATTTAACTTTGAAAGGATGAGAGCTTCACATAATCTTATTCGGAGGTCAACACTCAAGAAATCTCTAATTCGGTACAGTACCTTTAATCTGTAAAAGCAGTTTCTCATTATTACAAGAATGTGTTCCTCAAATCGCAGATTCTCGTCCATAAGGAGACCAAGATTACGGCCTTGTGGAACGCGGTCAATATGATCACTCAAGATTGAAACATTAAGATTTTGTTCAGAAATTGAATTTATAACTTTTTTGCTACCCAACAATAGAAATTTACATTTAGCACGATTTAGGACTAGGCTGTTTTGGTCACTCCAAATAGCAATGCGGTTTAAATCTTGGTTAAGCTTATTTACTGCTATACTAGTTTCATTATAGTTAAAAGATGTGTACAATTGTAGGTCATCAGCATACATATGATGATTAGAAAATGTAATGTGTTTAATAATATCTGCAGTGTACAATATAAATAGCAGAGGTCCCAATATTGAGCCCTGAGGGACTCCTCTACTAACGTGTGAAAGATCAGAAACAGAAACTATCCCATTTTCATCTGTGGTTTCTACGTATTGATTCCTATCACTTAAATAGCTTGCAAACCACCTTAGAGAAGACGCATCAAAACCATAATACTCAAGTTTAGATAAAAGGAGCGATGTATTGACTGTATCAAAGGCTCGAGAGAAATCGAGCAGAACCAAAATAGTACCTTTTCCAACATCTTGGGCTGCTAGAACGTCATCTAAAACGTCTAAGAGAGCCGTCGCCGTACTACGTGATTTTCTGAACCCCGACTGTTTCTCAGGTAGAATGTTGTTAGCTTGAATATATTTTGTCATTTGAAGGCTAACTGCCTTTTCCACTATTTTCGACAAAAAAGGCAAAATGCTGATAGGCCGTAAATCTGAATAGTTACTAGGACTCTGGACTTTTGGAATAGGCTTAATAATAGACGTCTTCCACATAGCAGGGAAGACACCGGATTTTATAGAAATATTTACAATGTTCGTAATTAAAGTTAGCGTACGTGGCAAAGTGAGTAAGATCATTTTCAGAGAGATACAATCAACGCCCTGCGCATTAGTTTTAATAGATAGGATGATATTAGATACTGTAGTTTCGGTTACAGGCTCAAGTGTAAAGACGGCAGAACTATACCTATTAGACTGATAATTATTTATAAGAGAGGCATCAACGTTACATCTTCCAGGAAGATTTAGAAAGTGTTTGTTTATATTATTTGGATTATTTAAGTGTGGTGGTATTACTTCGTTCTTATTCTTAAAATTGGCTATATTTTTATTAATGTGTTTCCATAAAATACGTGGCTTTTTCTCATTGTTATTAATGTAGCTATTGAAATACGCTCGCTTTTCACTAGTAATCATAGCATTAACAACAGCCTTTAAATCCTTGTAATACTTTACATGTGTGTCAGATTTCGTGATTTTACTTTGAGCGAAAGCTTTATCTCGTAGTTTCATGGCCTGCTTGACATTATAAGTTATCCACGGATAAGATTGTTTTTTAAGACAAATCCTTTTAACAGGAGCATGCTTATTGAATAGTTCAGTTATCAGGATGTTAAACTTCTCTACCATTACATTTACATCACCTGAAACTATATTGTCCCAATCAATAGAATCAACGTCAGTATTAAATTTATCAATATCAATGTCTTTTAAAGGCCTAAAGGATACCCATCTCGGGAGTATTTTTTCTTTACGAATGTTTATCTGACATGTTATAAATGCATGACTGCTTAGATCAGGAATATGGCTTATATTGATATTGGAAATCTCTGTGGTAGAACATATAACATCAATCAAGGTTTCGCTATGATCTGTGAAATGAGTCGGTTCCGTGACATGTTGAGTGAGGCTCATACAGCGTAAGAAATCGAGAAGTTTTTTAGTTTGGCCATCTTGGGTATTTAAAACATTTATATTGAAATCACCTACCAATAGAACCTGATGAAATCCACCCATTGCTGAAATAGATTCACTCAGTCCGTCAAAAAATGTGTCAATATTTAGCCACGGCGGGCGGTATGCCGTTCCTATTGCTAATTTAATACCATTAATACTATAGCTGAGCCACATTTGTTCAATTGATGAAGAAACCGGGTGTTGGATTAGTCGCACATTAATTCCACGCTTTACATAAAAGCCAACTCCACCTCCACGAGAACGAATTGAATCAGGCCGCGGGACGTGGCGCAGGCGATAGCCAGGGGGCGCGGGCGCGCGCGCCTCCTCGCCCCGCCTGAGCCAGGTCTCGTTGATGGCCATGATATCTACGTCGCGCTGTTCTAAGGCTACAAGGAACTCATCGTGCCGCGTTCCGAGAGATCCAGGATTTAATAGACCAACTGTCAGTTTTTTACTATTGATAAACTGGATAGAAAAGGCAAACACAACTTGAATGTGTTTGCAATGCATTATGAGTTGACACAGTAGAGTCAAATGACGCCAACCTAAATTAGTATTATATTGTAGTAGTAGAGCGTCCCGACTCATACATGTTATATAGTACAAAATTAAATTCCGATAAGTATAGTAACTGTATACAAATATAATATAAATTATACCATAAAACATATAACGAAATAAATCAATGCAGTGTGAACAAATGGGTGAATTATTATAACTTTTATAGAAGAATAAATGTGGCCAGTCTAATACAAAATTAAATCGACAATTAACAATACCATAAATAATTAAACCATAACAAACATTAGAATACGCATTTTTAAAACATAAAATATTCTGCTTCTGAACACAATAAATTAGTTCTTCCGGTAATAAAAACATAAATAAAAACAACTCACAAGTATAGATATCTCGATAACTAATATAAATATTTTTACAGAGCACAACAAAATGAACTAACATTAACAACCACCAAAAACTTTGCTTAGATCAGCCTCTGAGCGAAGGCGGTGCCGCGGCGATCCGTGCTCTCGACGAGCAAAAATTTTACCGTCGCGCGTCCACACGTACTTCCATTGGACGCGAGACGATTCCTCTCGAGCTCTGTAGAAGAGCTGCCGGTTGGCTGAAGTCAGTCTCTCATTTAAGAAGATGCGACTAGGAGTCGTACTCATCCCAAGGCCAGCTGTAGTGGTGTCTCGTCGTACCCGTGCTGCGGCCAATAGCTCGTTACGTTGTACCCGTCGCGCCAGCCGCACCACCAGGGGGCGTGGGCGCGGGGCTGGGTCACCTTCGCCTGCAGGCCGTCTCACGGGCCCGGCGCGCTCCACGCTCACGAGGTCACGATCTTCTAACTTGACACCTAATTTTTGTGCGACGGTGAGCACCAGGTGAGCACAACGTTCACCACTCTCCTCCGGGATCCCTGCAATCTCAATATCGTTTGAGAGTAGCTCCTGATCACGATCGATCACGAAATTAGGTGTTAGTCTATTCTGCTATTAAATGGGGCTACCCTACCCTATGACATAAGCGGTAGTGGCGCCATCAATTTTTGTAGTAAGTAAACTTATATACTCAAAGTAAGTAAAGTATAGAGTAAAACATTATAATAAGGGGATAACGGGGCCGTCCGTCCCGATTATCCGAATATCGATTATCCGGACTTCATATATATAGACAGACAGGATGAATCGGATTCCATAAATCCAACTGAAGCTAAACGCATCGTGGACCAAAGATATTGTATATAAGAACTAGATGGCGTACTCATTACTTGCATTCGAGCCTCGTGAGATGTCTATAACTTGATTGGCATCCTACTCTAATAAGGTGACCACACGATTTAGATTTTCGATTACAATTATTGTTTGTCAAACTCAGTCCACCCACGTGGGAGTCGGACATCGCTTTCTCTAGGAAACTCGTGAAGCCCATTCAAACTAGAAGGGCTAGCACGAACGTTTCAAAGTATCGTTTGAGTATTTATGAGCAATTTTGTATGAAAAAAACACAAGTTCCAAATTAAAATACCTTATTATGTATACGTACGATACGAAGAGACTACCGACTTTTCGAAAAGTTTGTGCTAGCCCTATTAGATTTTCTATTTACCTACCTATCATAATACACTCTGCGGCACATTTAACCGGCCATAGCGTATTATTCATACAAACGTACACACTTTGCGATTTGAAGGTTCTATGGAGCAAGAATATTGACTAAAATTTAATTTTTTTCACAAACTCTTGGGGAAACTGGGGACACTTGATCCCCATTGTTAGTTCTATAAAAACAAAACGTACATAGGTAGTCAATTTTGTGAACTACCTACTGTTCCTCATTTTTTTTATTATTATATTTATTAGTGCTTCATATATATTCATAATGTATGTGATGTTGTCTCAATTTATTTATTTATTTATATTTTTTTTTGCATTTTCCCAGAACTTTCCGAAAGGATCAAGTGTCCCCTATTCTGGGAAACTTGATCCCAGTAACAGGTAAACTAGATCTTAGGGGATCAAATCTCTCTAATGCAAATTTGAAATAAATGAAAACCCGGTGTCTTTATAAAAGCATTATTTAATTTAACAAAATATTAAATTTATATTGCTTTACATGTCTCACATGTCTCACTCAAGTATTAATTTTATGAGCATTGAGTCTCAGTCCTAGAAGAAATTTTACATTTTCATAAATATAAAATACAGCTTTGAAAATTTACATTTTATTGTATTAGCACTATATGCGAATGCACTATCTATATGAACTGATCATCATCTAAAGGTTGGACTTACATTAGAAACGTTTGAAAATCACTTGTTTAGTAATTTTTCCCGGTATGACGGTAAGCCACCTTTTTTTAATTTCTTCATTCTTTGGAAATCTGAAACAGTAAAAAATCCAGTCTTTAGATGACAAGCGAAATGGACACCCTACTCAATGCAAAAATAAAACTTTGACTAAACACTTACTTATGAAAAGATACACCGCAACCTTTATATGATTCACTTTTGCATCCTATCACACAACAAGTGAGAACCATTATTAAATAAATAAGCACAATTTTACACTTTATTTTTGTCGTCACAATAATACAATCTTTCAAATTATTTTTGCCGCCGCCATAATGGTGATGTCCAGACGCCAAGTGTTGCATATTTATTATAATTAAAACTACCATATCACCGACTTTTACATAAAACTAGTCGTTTATCATGGCTTAAAATTAAAAAAATAAAAAAGACATTATTAATTCCAACGTAGGTATCATTCTTTTAAATTATTCAATATTTTGAAAGTTCCCCAGAAGAAGAAATATAAACTTTGCGTAAGTTATACCACAAAGGTTTTTTTTTTATGATGTCAACCCTTTAGACAAGGACATATTCCTGTCGATCGCCATCTCGCTCGGCTCGATTTTCTGTAAAGCGATTTGGCATTTCAAAGTAATCTTTATTCTCATTGCATAGAATCGAAATTAACATTGCATTCATTTTCATAGTACACCATCTTGTTATAATGTAAAATCTTTGTCGTGGACTTGGCCACAATCAAAAGATTATAAATAAATAAAATAAATAAATTGAGACAACAGTAAGGTTTTCCCTTGTGCTATGGAAACCAGAAACAACGAAGGTACTACAAACACCCAGACCCAACACAAAAATCTGTTTCATCAACAAACATTTGTGTTGGTGCGGGAATCGAACCCGCGACCCTTACGACTCAACCGGCGCTCAAACCATTGCGCTAAACGGGATTACGGGATTTATGATTCATTACTACATCAAAGATTAATAACAAGTTATTTCCAACAAAAATCTTAAATTACATCCATAAACCTATTATCTTATTCATTAGGTACTCAAGGGGTATCTAGCGTTATAGCTCATTTTAGGTAGGGGAACCGAGACAGTGATTGCCCAGGGTACAGTGATTGCCAGGTTTAACGTTAACGTAGATTTTAACTTATTTTCAAAGGAGTAGTTTTGAATTAAATCCGTTAAATAACACTAGAGTACTGTTTATCAGAATTCTAAATAAGAAATTTGTCAACATTTTAAGAAATATATATTATAATGGCTGTTTTTGCACAGCAGGTGTTCGTCTTTTCAAAAAACTCGAATTCCTTAGGAGAATCGGATACACTTATTAGTTTTAATGATTGTGTCACTTTTATTTTATTTTTTGAATGTGAAAGCTAAACAACGAGCTAGTTAAAGCTTTGATGCATCATTTGAAGCAGTTATCATGGTATAAAAACATTCCATTTAGTATTTAGAGGGGGTGGGCAATCACTGAATTTTTAGAACAAATTTTAAGTTTTTTTTTGCAAAACGTTTTATTTACAAATATTCTTTAGAAAATTGAATTGTTGCTAACTTATCTCAAAGATAAACTACCAATGTTATATAAAAGTCGCACACTGCTACCCAATTGTTAAAATAAAGGAATTTATTGAAATAAAACGTTGCATCATTTTCTTAAGTGGGCAATCACTATCTCGATCACCCTATCGTATTATCTAAACGACTAATTTAAAAACCCATTAAATAAATAACAGAAAACTAAAATTCAAATGTTTATTTTGCTTTGACATCGATTATCCGGATTTTCGAATACTCTCTAAAATACTCGACCAATAGGTACGGACTTAGGGCTCCTGGAAAAACTCGGAAGGAAGTAAAGTAACTCTATAATGCAGCTCCCCTTATTTATCAAACATCAGTGTCAGTGTTTTTGCCCTTAGTTTTTTTTGTCAAAATCATTGGTTGCCCCAAGGTTGCCCCCCTTCTCCGAGTCGGTATTTGCTTCCACAGACCCTGTTTGCTTCTACTTCTAATCGTAGCCCTATAAATCAACTTCGCTTCGCAAATTAACACATCCTTATTATCTTGACATTGACAGTTTGACACGCTTGACTTGACATTTTCACTACATAGCGATGAAAAAAAGGAAATCCAGAAATCAATGATTCGTATTGAACTTACCTTACATTTTTGGTGAATTAAATTACATTATTCTGAATAAATTCCTCATAAATCTAGTTATCGTGATCTGTAATGTTCATTTTATTCCTAAGTATATTTAATTTCGCACTTGCTTTACGTTAACAGTGAGTACCTAACTGAAGTAATTGAAAAAGGGTTGAAAATGAAAATATTTCCCAATTAAAACACCATGGAACTAAACCAGCAAATAGAGATGACAAGCCTTGGAGACGCAGCTGCAGATAATTTATATCCTGCTCTCTTCCAATGTTTTACGATAATATTGTGCGGGTAAGTTTTAAATTTATAAGTGGTGTACGAAGCGAAAATAGCTCAGAATTCGCCTTTCCTGAGGAAAAATATCATGAGCAAACTTGCATAATATTTTGGATATTTTCTGACATGTGTAACCATGATTCAGTTGGTGTGGTTCCCATTTAAATGGGTGGGACAGGTCCGACGGCAATTGCTTCATTATAATTAGCAGACACCCTAAATACTGGCCCAAGCATATCCTGGGTTCCAGACCTGTCGGTCTTCTAAGAATTACATGCTAAGATGAAAAAAAATTAACTGAAGTTTAAGACTCTCCAGCTTATAATATTTCCGATAAGTTCCATGATGATGAATTTAATTTTCTTTCAGGTATATTGCAGGGCGTATGAATGTAGTTTCCTCATCTGAGTCAAGAGGCATTGGAACATTTGTTGGGACATTTGCGCTGCCATCACTTATTTTTGTATCGCTTGCCAGATTAGACTTCTCCACGGTTAACTGGACATTTCTGTTAGCTATTTTACTAGCCAAAGGTGTCATTTTCTTTGTAGTTATTCTAGTTACTGTTTTTGTTTCAAAACCAATCAATTTGGGCCGCGCTGGAATATTTGCAATTTTTTGCACACAAAGTAATGATTTTGCCTTGGGATATCCAATAAGTAAGTACTTACCAATTTAATTACATTTTGTAGAATAGTACTAAAAAAATGTCATCAATCAAATCAATTTATGTCTGCTTACTATTAGATAAAAGTTCATCCTAAAATATTGATTTAACATTGATCTTCTTAATTGATGAGCTTAATCATATTAGGGACCATTCAAATATTACGTACTAGCGGCCGCCCGTGACTTCATATGCGTGGAGTTAATTATTGACACTTACCGTCATATTTTGGACAATCCACACAATATATTTTTATAAATTGTAGCCTATGTGTTATTCTGATGTATAAGCTATGTTGTGGTAAAGTTTCATTCAAATCCATTCAGTAGTTTTTACGTGAAAGAGTAACAAACATCCATACATCCATATATCCATACATCCAAACAAACTTTCGCCTTTATAATAGTAGTAGGATGCAGATTTTTTGAGAAATTGAACCCCTGCTCCCCCTTTTGTCAGCAAAAACGGTCGAAAAAAATATACTTTTTCCTCCTGAATTTATCAAAAGTAAGCAGACACAACACCTATTGTAATAATTGAACGGTCCCTTATGTTATGCATAAACTTCAAATTGTAAAGATTGTATAGATTAAAATAATTGAAGATATTCTATCCAATAATGTTGTTTTTCAGTTAATGCGATATATGAAAAAACACACCCAGAATACGCTTTGTACTTGTACTTGATGGCACCTATATCATTGGCCATTCTAAACCCTGTGGCATTTGTGCTGATGGAAATAAACAAACAAAAGGAAATATCTCGGAATGCTCAAGTAACAAACACAGACCCTAATAGGAAGACTGAACTGTCCAAGGTTAAACTGGTGAAACAGATTTTGAAGGGTATTGCATTCAACCCTGTGTTGGTCATGACTGTCTTAGGTATAATTGGTAACATTATATTTAAGCATCAGTTATCAATATACATTGAAGGATTATTGGAGGTGCGTAATGTTACGTAAAAAAATCCAATACTTTCTTGAAAATACTAAGGCAATAATTTACAAAAAAAATGTTTTTTTTAGGTTTTCGGGCAAGCTTTTTCAGCAACTGCTTTGTTTTTACTTGGACTACGTATGGTTGGGCAAATACACCGGTTGCGAGGTCCAGCTCTAGTGTTGCCTTGTGTTTTAATCATGGTTAAATTGTAAGTTTTCTCAAATGTCTCAAAATATACAAAAATATATTTGTAATTTTTTTAAACAAATTGGTATTAAAATGTTGATCCATGTTTTGTAGGATTGTTCTGCCAATGGTGATGCGAGAATGTGTCAGCACACTCCATGCTGGAGAAAATGAAACAGAGACACTATCTCTTTCTACATACGCCTTCCTGTATGGAACAATACCCACTGCACCTGCAGTATTTGTGTTTTCCAACTTGTATCAACTGGAAATTGATTTGGTATGACATTCATGTTATCATTGTAACTAAACAGGACTTTACCCTGTTGACTGTTTACAGACAGAATTAAATAGTTTACATTAAATTGTATGCAAGTGACATAGCATGAAGTATTGACTCATGTTTTGATGTATTTTTTATATTGTTAGCCTGTTAGGTCGATTACACTTGAATGATTCATTATGAGGGTACCGCAATCTGTAATCCGAATTTTAAACGGAAACAATCACAGTTAGGTACTTAGGCCTTAAGGTTACGAGTATAGTTGATATATTAACAAGCTCGCGCTCGCTTTTGTCCGCGCGGTGTAGTGTAGGTGGTGGGCGGCGGGCGGTATACGACTTTTACCATTTTGACACCATGGTAAACATCAGTCAAACAATCATCATTTCAGCCAATAGGTCTTCCCCAAAGTTCTCCACACAGATCGGTCCTGTGCCACCCGCATCCAAGGGACTCCCGCCACCTTCACTAGATCGTCGGTCCACCTGATGGGAGGCCTTAATGTCTATGTATAATGATGTTTTAAATGTTTGATAATTTACTTGTGTACTTCCAAAGAAATGATTGTTTACCAATTTATTAATTTTTATGAATGTTGCAGATGGCGTCGTCCATGGTGATTTGTACTTTCTTATCTGCGCCAATGATGTTTATGTCTGCGCAAGTGATTTCGATGAACAAAGACTATGCAGATCAACTTAAGAAATTCGGCTTTGACCTCTCAATAGTAGCCTTGGTGGCTTCTTTGTGGGTTATGATCGTTTTTATTGCGACTAAAAAGTATAAGAGAATGCCGCATAAGTTGACACTTTGTCTGATTGTATCTCAGGTAAAATAAACCACTTTTTTATACTAGGGGTGACAAATCATCAAGCAGATCTCCTGATGGTAAGTAATCATCGCCGCCCTATCATCATCATCAAACATCCGCGAGATCTGAGAGGTCGTTGATCACATTTTATTCTACATTCAGAAGCAAGACTTGAATTAAATAATTATCGCCAATCGTAGATATGCTCAAGTCCTTATTTGCGATTGAGACTTAATGTTTGTGATAAAGAAGTTTAACAAAATAATACCTTTTGTTCCGATTTTACGATAGTGTAATCTCGGCTAAATTTAATTGCTTATAATAATAAATCATGAAATCGTTTAGTAGGCTGCCAAAGAATTCGTAGGTAGGTATGTAATACATACATACTATGTATGCGTAAATATAGGCTTACAATATACATTTATTTACATGTAATCAACAAAACAACCATTATGTTTACAGGTATGTTTGGCAATAAGTGTAATTTTGGGCGGTCCCCTTCCAAACCATAATGTGTCCTGGTTCAACACGGTTCAAGAGTCCATGCGAACATTCAGTATGTTCTCTTGTTTATTGTGGACGTCTATGCTCTCAGTCGGGATCCTCATGTTGGAGGTAAGTGCATTACTGTCACACTTACGTTTTTTTCTATAAGGCTTCCAGGAAATCTTCTGTCACACTTGCACTGAGGAGGTTCAACAGTACATAAAAATATTGTTACATATTTCCTGGTACGCTTTCTTTAGCCATTCAGGCGCTGCATTACCTGTATAGGTTACGGGGCGCTTCAGAGAGTGACTATCGAGCATCGAATGGGGTAGCCCAAGATCCCAGTGCCGCCAGACCTACGTCATTCATTTTAGCAAAGCTGAAATTTCGATGATTTATAGTAGGAGAGTATGCGTACTTACTAGCTCGAAAGCGGTGCCCTTTCACAGGTAGCGCGAACTAATGGTCTGGGTGGATACTTGGCCCATTGGATTGGTCTGGTGGTTTACAAAGAGTGTGGAAATAGTACCACGTAGTTATATATGTCAAATGTAGGCTTGCAGCTAGCAGTACAGTCTATTCTATCATAACAGCTTACCAAGTTCTCTTAATTTTAGAGTCGCGGTCCATGCTTCGTAGTGACCCTGTGGCCGGTTCTGGGCTTCGTGGCGTGGGGGGCGCCCGGCGTGATGACAGTCATATTGCTGGCCACTAGGGGACCTACCAATGATTTGGACACCAAGGCCTGTGACGCTATACGACTGTGTCTACTTGTGTTTTGTCTCACGGGTATGTTAATTTATTAACGTAGTAGTAGTACCCATTAGTTTTAGCAAAAAATAACCCTAAAATATAATAAAAGTGTGATTTGACCTACTAGCCATAGAGCTACTTACGCAGGCAGTAATCGAACTCAGTCTGTGGGACTTCATTATTGAAATGTCAAACTTTAACCATGATACGACATGAATGGGCCGGCTCGACCGACTGAAGGCTTGAAGTAGCACCAGCGCTTAGTTTCGCCAAGTGAGTGAGGAAAGAGGAGAGCATATAAGTGATTCCACTGGAGTTACGGGTGTTCATGAGTAATCGTTTACCATCTGGTGATCTAAACCAAAGTTATCGACATAGCTCACCGGATTAGTAAGCTGAAGTGGCAGTGGGCTGGCTATATCTGCCGCAAAACTGACAACCGCTGGGGTAAACGAGTTCTGGAGTGGAGAACGCGTCTTGGTAAACGTAGTATAGGACGGCCTCAGGCCAGGAGTGACGGTCTGCGCAAGAGGGCTGCATGCGAGTAGCCGAAGATCGATCAAAGTGGCGAGCATTTGGAGAGGCTTACGTTCAGCAGTGGACTGCAACAGGCGGATGATGATGATGATGATCTGGTGATCAATCTACTCGTCTGCTACTTGTCACATAAAAGAATAACTTCTATTCCAGTGACCACCGGATGCCTGATACTGTACGTACGGTTCAGGCGGCGCAGCGCGCAGTTCGCCTCGCTTTCTGCTGAGGTGTCGGGCTCCACGCCGCCCGACGAGTCCACCAGCCTAGTGGAGAACGCGGAACCGGTCTCGCATACTCAGTCGATATCTAATGGTAAGGCCATTTCGTATTTCTCGATGAAGTTTTTTCTTACTTAGCAGCGGGCTTAGCTCAGACTTTTCAAAGAAGTAGTAACGTTAACGTTTCGTGTCCACGTTTACGATTACGCTAGTACTTATCACGAAGTGCCTTTACCAACTTGTCGATTCGTAAAATTTCCTTCAAAAATTCAGTCCAGAATGTCAAATTTCCAAAATGTCAAGTCGTTTCAAAATGAGAAGTTCTCGAAATATATAATCTTAATACAAATACTATTAGTACCTAATATTTTTTTCGTTGTTTCATCATGCTTTTTAGAGGACCAAGGTAACATTTTATTTACTAACAAAATATAATATAATTTCAATATTCATTTAAAAGTCCGCATTTGTTCACTTGTTATTTCCCTGGTCCATTTACCAAGGGATCCGTCTGGTCTATAGTGCACCAATCTATCGAAATCGAGGGTGATAAAAACTTTATAAGGTTTTTTACACGAAAGTTTAGGGAAAACTGACAATGGCCAAGAAAACCACTTCTAGTTTTACACGTCACATCTTTGTAACGACGTAGAAAATAATGACTGTGTTTAAATGTTATAGTAATAACGTAAAATAAGTATCAGCCTAGCTATATACTGTCTCACTGAAGGGCAAAGGCCTCCATCATTGAAATCAAGTTATCAATCAGTTATACGCTTGCATAATGCGGATTGGTGATCAGAAACCCGAGTCAGACACTCCATAGACATCGACAAACCTTATATACAAACCGAAAAGGCGAAACACTAGCGCGTAGCAATCGACGCCCAGCGCCATCTATTGGTAGACAGTGGAACTACTGTCCAGAAACGAAGTAAATTATAATAATATTTCCATAAATAAACTATTATTCACAGGCTGTTATGGAACAATTACAGCCACGCCGTCTCCGAGCAGGAACGTCAACGACTGCTGCTCCGACGACCCCAACTGCCAGAATGGTCTTATTCAGTCTCAAGACATCGAAGACATTGCCAGTGGAAGTCCTAAGTAAGTAGAATTGGACATTGTTTAAAAGTCAAATTTATTAATGATCTCCTAGAGCAATGTGTGATAAATCCGCTAGATGGCGTCCTGTTAGATTGAGATCCAACTTCAAAAATAACTTATCACCGTGTAGATGGAGCTCAGTTCTACAGTACGGCATCTGGCGGATTTTTCATAAACAATGAGATACAAGAATAGGAACACTTACATTTCAATGAATGTTGGGCATTTATTTTTGATGTATTGTGAATGCGACTTAACATCATCTGCGGAATTGCCCTCCAAATCTCTATTTCAACAGATTCATTAATTATATTCGTCCGTATACGTATGTTACCGGCGCGGCGTACGTATTGTTTACGTATCTTATCGGTAAGCGTAGTGGTGTTGGAGTGCCCTGTGACAAGATAGGATGATGACATTCGAAGGTTGGCTCGTGTGGGCTGGATGATAGTGGCCGAAAATTGGGTGCAGTGCATGCATTAGGAGAGACCTATGTCCAGCAGTGGACGAGTGTGGGTGGTCGATGATGATGATAATGAACGTATCTTACGTTAAAATAATGTTGATTCGCTTCCAGGGATTGCGCATGCCCGCCTTCCCAGAAGCACCGCTGCACCGCCGCCGACACCTGCACCTACCTCAACGAGCTGGAGCGCGCCGCCAGCCAGCTCGGCCTCCTCCCGCCCGAGCAGACCCGCGGCCGCGGCGGCCAGCTGCTGCGCCACACCGTGCTCGTCATCGTCTACAGCCTCAGCATGTTCATCGTGAGTCACACGCGTGGTACTGTGCTACACCACACACACCGCCTGCCCCCAGCAGCTCGGCCTCCTCCCGCCCGAGCAGACCCGCGGCCGCGGCGGCCAGCTGCTGCGCCACACCGTGCTCGTCATCGTCTACAGCCTCAGCATGTTCATCGTGAGTCACACGCGTGGTACTGTGCTACACCACACACACCGCCTGCCCCCAGCAGCTCGGCCTCCTCCCGCCCGAGCAGACCCGCGGCCGCGGCGGCCAGCTGCTGCGCCACACCGTGCTCGTCATCGTCTACAGCCTCAGCATGTTCATCGTGAGTCACACGCGTGGTACTGTGCTACACCACACACACCGCCTGCCCCCAGCAGCTCGGCCTCCTCCCGCCCGAGCAGACCCGCGGCCGCGGCGGCCAGCTGCTGCGCCACACCGTGCTCGTCATCGTCTACAGCCTCAGCATGTTCATCGTGAGTCACACGCGTGGTACTGTGCTACACCACACACACCGCCTGCCCCCAGCAGCTCGGCCTCCTCCCGCCCGAGCAGACCCGCGGCCGCGGCGGCCAGCTGCTGCGCCACACCGTGCTCGTCATCGTCTACAGCCTCAGCATGTTCATCGTGAGTCACACGCGTGGTACTGTGCTACACCACACACACCGCCTGCCCCCAGCAGCTCGGCCTCCTCCCGCCCGAGCAGACCCGCGGCCGCGGCGGCCAGCTGCTGCGCCACACCGTGCTCGTCATCGTCTACAGCCTCAGCATGTTCATCGTGAGTCACACGCGTGGTACTGTGCTACACCACACACACCGCCTGCCCCCAGCAGCTCGGCCTCCTCCCGCCCGAGCAGACCCGCGGCCGCGGCGGCCAGCTGCTGCGCCACACCGTGCTCGTCATCGTCTACAGCCTCAGCATGTTCATCGTGAGTCACACGCGTGGTACTGTGCTACACCACACACACCGCCTGCCCCCAGCAGCTCGGCCTCCTCCCGCCCGAGCAGACCCGCGGCCGCGGCGGCCAGCTGCTGCGCCACACCGTGCTCGTCATCGTCTACAGCCTCAGCATGTTCATCGTGAGTCACACGCGTGGTACTGTGCTACACCACACACACCGCCTGCCCCCAGCAGCTCGGCCTCCTCCCGCCCGAGCAGACCCGCGGCCGCGGCGGCCAGCTGCTGCGCCACACCGTGCTCGTCATCGTCTACAGCCTCAGCATGTTCATCGTGAGTCACACGCGTGGTACTGTGCTACACCACACACACCGCCTGCCCCCAGCAGCTCGGCCTCCTCCCGCCCGAGCAGACCCGCGGCCGCGGCGGCCAGCTGCTGCGCCACACCGTGCTCGTCATCGTCTACAGCCTCAGCATGTTCATCGTGAGTCACACGCGTGGTACTGTGCTACACCACACACACCGCCTGCCCCCAGCAGCTCGGCCTCCTCCCGCCCGAGCAGACCCGCGGCCGCGGCGGCCAGCTGCTGCGCCACACCGTGCTCGTCATCGTCTACAGCCTCAGCATGTTCATCGTGAGTCACACGCGTGGTACTGTGCTACACCACACACACCGCCTGCCCCCAGCAGCTCGGCCTCCTCCCGCCCGAGCAGACCCGCGGCCGCGGCGGCCAGCTGCTGCGCCACACCGTGCTCGTCATCGTCTACAGCCTCAGCATGTTCATCGTGAGTCACACGCGTGGTACTGTGCTACACCACACACACCGCCTGCCCCCAGCAGCTCGGCCTCCTCCCGCCCGAGAGGCTGCTTCGCCAAACTATTGTCATTATAGCTAACCATGTCTCATTAAAATAATATTGGGTCATTTTGACAGGAAAACGGTTGCAAAATGGTATACATTTTTAGTACCTTGTGCGTTTGCGTATGCGTTTTAAATCAGTACGGGCCGAATGTACTTACCGTAAGAAAGTAGAAATCAAATAGCTAGCTGAGACTGTCTCAAATCGTCAGGCCATAGGGTGTTTTGTAATATTCCAACAAATATCCTTTTCCTCTTAAAAGCAGGGAAGTCGCGCACGAAGTTATCAAACTATTAGTTACACAGTTATTTCTGTAATTCTGTCTCGCCAGTAGGTATAGGTCGATTCACGAAAGATGACCACAAATGACGATCGTCTACGCTTAATATCTCATGAAGTAAAGACTTAAGACAAAAAACATGGGCAAATAAACATAGAATGTGTTTAGTCTAAGCCCTTGTAATGTGTCAAATTGAGAATGAGCCATTTCTTCATGAGATTACATGCGTAGACCATCGTCATTTGTGGTCATGTTTCGTGAATCGACCTGTAATGCACGGTTCATTCAATAAAATAATTATTTTTATTGCAGGGAATAACTTACACCACCTGGAGAATTATGATGCGCGACGAAAGTGGAGTATTCATTGAGATCGAGTTCCTGGACATTGTGGCGAACTATGGACAAGCCCTTGTTATGTTTGTATTGTTCGGATTGGACCCAGAGGAAATCCTTATTCCGGCAGTCAGATATTTCAAGAAGAAATGGTGAGAGGATTATTATTATTACACTGCTTTTACGTGGCATAATTATCCCACTGCCGCATCTCTCTATTGATTTCCATTTATAGCCAATCATCACACCGTTGTTTTTTAAGTCTGCCTCGTTGACAGCGCCTTTCAAGTATTCTTGTTGAGTAACGATTCTGATCTATCTTTTGGAGTCCATTTGACAATCTTGTCCTGTTCATTCTCACTTTGCTAAACTATAATACAGTTTTGTAATCTGTCCACTCTATTCACCCATTATAATGTTATAAGCTATGGAGCGTTTGAGATATTGAATTACGGTAATGGACAATACATGTGCACCGTAGGTTATAATATAACAATGCCTAATTAATATAAATAAAAACAATCTTCTTATCAAACCGTATTTGTTATCAAGGCACGGCGGAGAAGACCTGGTGTTGCCAGCTGTTGAGGATCTGAGCTTCGAAACCAAGCACGTCTGTGACCAGTTCATAACTCACCATCTGGAGCGCTGTAAGGAAGCTATAGCTAAGGACACAAGGTGTGTTGGTAGTTCTTTTATACCTATGGTTTATTTATTTGACATTCACATACATAAATTGAGACATTTTTTTTATTATATAAGATGGGTTTGCACTTGACCTCATCTCATCTGATGGAGAGAGACAATGAGGTCTAAGATGTTGCGTGCTTCATCACATCACATAAATACATTGTTCTGGTTCCAAACTAAGGTTTTTCCATGTCCTGTGGAAACCAGGAACAACCAAAGTACCACAAACACCTAAAAACACAGATGTGTTTCATCAACAAACATTTGTTTTCTTAGTCTTACATTACCAAATGCGCCATCCGCCCAGTCACATGTATCGTTTGACGGCCTCGGTGGTGCATTGATTCACGGTCAAGTCGATTTAGGAAACTACATTTTCAAAATTTTCTTGGGTGTGGGTGTTCTGGTTTGATGCCCCCACTTAATATCGTCATCTGGTACTCATGGGGTTGCCCTAGTTTGAGACCAGGAGGCCAATTCTCGCATTTCTCCTTCTATGTCGAGTCAACCAAAGATTTAAATCATAGATATGCCCTGACACTTAAAAACGAGGCAATATTTTGATGACATGACGTTTGCGTGTCATCGAAAGTCACTATCTATGAGGATAAAATACGGTCAGCAAAATTTTCATACTGGGAACTAAAAATAAAACAATTCCTAAATTTAAAAGCAATTTTATTTATGGGACATTTTTTTTCTAAATGTTACATTACATTTATCTATTTATTTAAATAAATTACTCTAATCACAAAGCGAATATCGGGTTAGATCACCAAACCGCACAAAGGATGGTGATTATGCCTAATCCCATCATAGTAGCTATGATTTGATTTCTATGATAATAAAGGCCTTTGCCCTACTATTCCTCGCCCCGTTGGTCTAGTAGTTTAAGTACCTACCGGGCCGTGATCTCGGGGTCCCGGGTTCGGGTTCGATTCCCGGGTCGAGTAAAAGTATGTTACGAATTTTTCGAACATAGCTCGGGTTTGTGATCACCTATCCGCATTAGGCAAGCGTGTTGATTAAGCCTAATCCCATCATAGTAGTGATAACATGATTTCTATGATGGAGGCCTTTGCCCTGCAGTGGAACAGTATATAGGCTGATACTTTACTTTACTTTACTACTATTCCTTAACAAAAATGATTAGTATAATTTAATAATTAATTAATAAATTAATACAACCCCACATGTAATGTCCTGACTCCGTACTAAGTAGTTTAAGCACTTGTGTTATAGAATAAGACAACAGAAGAAACACAAATATAATGCTTTTATCTTTACGCCGACCTAGGGGAGACAAATATAAATCATTTTCTTTGAAATGAGAAGAGCAAATTCGACTAAATTGTCCAGGTAACCAGTATTCATCCCTTCGATCCCGCTGGATAACTTTGATATTTTTTTCTTTTAAGAGCGGATCTTGCGGAAATCTAAAACAATAAACGTTCACTTAAAAATAATACGTAATTATTATTTGCATGTTTATTGATTTCTAGTCGAAATAAAATTGCTATTTTAAATCTGACCGCTATATTAAAACAATGCCTATCGGAACTGCTGACGCTACCGTACTTTTCCCGGTTATTGCAAACCATTAACAAATGAGCTGTTATCAACTGAGTTCTGAGTACTACAGCGGGTCTCAGTATATTGGCTACCGAGATAATGATGTTGTCTCTTTTGTTTCACAGCAATTGCCTATACTATTCTCTCTGTCATGCGCTGGCCGAGCAGGGCCGAGCAGACTTTGATGTTTTGTCAACAAAATAAAATAAATTAAATTATTGATAAAATATAAATACTTACGAGTGAAATGTTACACCATTCGCTTTATTTGAATTTGTAGTATTTTTCTTGCACAATAAAAAGGCACATGAAGGCATTTGAGTGCTTTTTCCTGTCAAAATCCAGGCAGCTGTGTCGTACAGCTGTCAGCGAGTGCAAACGACAACTAATTCGTGCTAATCGCAGTTGAGCAAAACTAGGTTATTTGAGGTGCGACTCAAATCGGCGCGGTCAAAGTATGGCGAGGGCATATCTATGATTTAAATCTTTGGAGTCGACGACATGGAACGCATAGACCAATAGGAGAACAAGATAAGGAATGTCGATGTCGACCAAGGCGAAAACCGAGAATTGGCCTTCAGGTTCATTGGTGTGATTGTCTGGCCCGTTTACTATCGTTATTATTTATTTATTATCGTTGTTAAACTTTATTAAAGTGGAGCGTGTTTTCAGATGGCGCATGCGCACGTACCGCGGCGTGTTCCGCGGCGCGTGCCTGGTGCGCTGGCTGCGCGAGTGCGGGCTCGCCAAGGACGAGGCCGAGGCCGTGCAGTACGCGCGCCACCTGCTGGACGGCCGGCTCATCGCGCATCTGCACCACAAGCACCACTTCACCAACTCGCCGCTGCTCTACACCTTCAACTGAATACGACTGCTGAATGATGAACTGCTACCGACCCACCTGTGAAGCTGGGTACTGGTGCAAAGCAACATGTAATATAATATTCTGCCTTACATTGCATGTTTCCTACTGCCTTGGACGTATGGCGCGCGCAATCGCACGTTGCGCGCCCCTAAGTGTTTGTACCAAAAACCGACAAATCTTGGATCGAGCCGCGCACGAGTTGTAACACGAAGCGTGCGCGACCCAGTTCATGCGCGCGAGGCGTCCAAACCATTTGTTACAGGGTATGTTACCTTGCAGCAAATGTAGACGTCAAATTCTTGCATTGCATGTTGCTTTGCACCAATCTGTACCCAGCTTTAGGAGCTATCCATTTATTACGTAAGACTAATTTTACTACACTCTCTAGTGCGATTTCTGCGTAAACTTTTGCGGTTTTATTTTTTATATTCTCCTTTGGTGGCAGAAGAGACAGATCCCCTGCTGGTAGCCACAACGACATAGTGGAGTCACAAGGTCGCTGCCTTTAACCCCCTCCCTTTTATGCCTCCTTGGGCTTCTGGTACCCTCACTCATTCGAAAACAGCGTAGGCGCTGCTTCACGCCGGTCTTCGTGGGTTGGACAAGGACGAGGCGTAGGCTGCTCCACTTTATTCAATTCTTCAACTGAATTGATTATAATGCATCAGTATATATGACAACGATTTTAGGGACTAGATATTGGGGGTATGGGTGGCAAATTTCTGCCCTACTGATAGATAGAATGCGCGTAATATGATGGAATTTGTGCATAAAATTCGTCCATATGCTCCTCATACCATAATACAAGAGTATTACTACTCTAATGATGATGAACTACTTATGTGTCAAAAAGAGATGTGGGAGTACGAATCGCTAAACTTGTCTTACGCAATAAATAAAACCGCCCCTAATGATAATAGGTAATTAGAGTAATGTTTAAAAAATGACTGGCTGTAGGTATTTTAATTTGGAACTTATTAGGTATTATAATTTAAAGGTTGAGGTAAAATATTTCAATGGACGTGGGATTAAATTTAATATTATAAAATATAAAAATGGTACTTACAGCTTAGTCAGCAATACTGGATAAGATTGTAAGTTTATTTTTACAGGATGCAATTTTATATACCACCAGTCTTTACCTAAATGTTACAATGCGTTGTATGGATTATGTCTCGCCAGTTTGGGCGGATTCAAATAAATGCCCGGCATAAACCCATCTCTCTTTGTATACGGTATACCAAAACGTGAGATTTATA